>CM021315.1:9916471-9951583 GCA_010645155.1 Tigriopus japonicus | reverse complement strand
GGTTTTTAGGTATATAACTTTTTTCCTGGACTTAAACTTATATAATACAATAAATGTAAAGTTGTTCCCCATTGAATTGTGGGTCCAAAAAGTGCCATGATGTCTTTGGGTATCTTGATTCAAACCTAAAAAGCCATTCAGAACACGTTGTGTTGTTATTTTTTGATTCTCGGATGTTTTTGAGATGGAACGCGTGATTGGTCGCTGCGGCGAATGGGTCTTATATTTTGGGGTGGCCTTTGTAGGGCTAATGAGGCTTGAATTTTTTTTAAGGCTGGTTCGAGATATCCGTTGTTTCAGACTGCTTTACTTCCTTAACGGAGCAACGGAAAATCACTTGATGTCGTTTACTACTAGAGGAGTCGAGTTCTAATCAGAAGGTGTCGAGGTTTCGTACTTTCCCTTTTTCTCTTCGCGTCCGGTTACGGACGTTACATGGTTCATCACGACATCAGTGATATATATTTGGAACTTGGGTTGGGAAGCTCTGCTTCCCCTGTCAGATTTTAAGAAAATTCTGTAGATGAATCTTTCATGATTTTCTTCGACTAAGCAAGAATCCCTGGATTAAGCGACCACCTATATTTTTCTTCCAGGCAAACGGAAGGTTTTCAATCAGGTTACGCTTATGAGATATTTGCTTTTTATGCACAATTTACAAAATTAAATTCACCACAAACTGGTCTCCAAAACTCATTATCTTGCAGCTTTGAAGGTTTTTTGTCAATATTAATTTTACATGAACAAGATTTATAAGTATTTGGTTTGATTGTGATTTACTGATGTTAGTGTTATTGATGGAGAAGCAAACATATTTTTAATTTCAAATCATAAATGCAACTATTCAACTTGTCTATTTCTTTTCTTTTCTAGCTATACATGGTCCTATTCAATGAGGCAAATCTATGCAACCTTTTAGAGACCATTTTATTCCACGGTTCCACATGCCAGAGCTTGGATGAGCGAGCCATTGATTTAGCAGATTATTGCATGCGCCAAATCCACTGGCTATTATCACGAGATCCTAATCAGGAACCTTCAGATTTGGGTCAACTTCACTCAACCGAAACAACATTGGACACGCCCTTGGTGGAACTGGAACGCCACAATAATGTGATACGATTTCAGGTAAACGTGGATCTACGTGTGACACCAAAGTATTAGGATTGAAGAGAGAGTTGTGTGGTTTCTAGGTAGGCCTGAAGTGTTTGACCATTTTGCGGTACCTGACCGATAACCTCGAGGATCTGCCCTTGGGAGTGTCCACCAGGATGGTCATTACTCATGATGTTCCAATAAGTTTGGTGTCTATTTTGGAGGAAGAACCGTGGAAAAGACAACGTTCAGATTGTGAAGAGACTTTTGATGGTCACCAGTGGCGGGTGAGAGAAGCATATAAATACCTATTTTGATCGAAACATATTTACTTCATTTTATGACGTTGGTATTCGTTTAGCCAAACAATGAGGTCCAAGGAATCCACAAAACAGAAGCTCAAGCTTGGTTGGCACTCTTTAATCTACTTTCAAGGCCCATCACAAATCAAAAGTATGAGATACACGATTATCGAAAAGCAGCACTACTTAGACTCTTGGGTATTTTGTCTCGTCCCACGCCCATGGAACTCCCCTTTAATGAGTCCTTCAGAAAATGGCTTCTTCAGTTGCAACTGGGATCTGTTCCAAGTGCAAAACCAGGTTTATTGATTGAAACCATTGCCGAGATTAAGGAGGGATTGATGAGCAGGTATATATGAATTTTTAACTGTGCTAGGTTTCGTCTATTGATCTGAAGTTCATTCCGTTTAAAACCCTGAATATATTAACAATGAAAATTCAAGTTATTTTCCATTTTTTTAGATATCGTGACAAGTTTGATGAAATTGCCAAGGATCAATCCCACATTTTCCTGAAAAACAATCAAGAATTATTCGATGAAGAAATCACCAAGTTGATCCACACATTCGAGAATACCTCAGTTCAAAAGCTGTTGCGAGATGATTCAACTCCGCCTGATAAAAAAGCATGTGTGGTGTGCCAGTCAACCCCAGCTAAAAACCGATGCTCAAGATGTCATTCAGAGCGATATTGTAGTCGCGAATGTCAATTAAAACACTGGCCGAAGCATAAGGGTATTTGCTCCCAAAGGATGACCGATTATCAATCGAAGAATGAAGGTGCAATGGCCAAAATTGAAGAGATTCTAGCCACATGAAGCCCAACTGATGCGTTTGATATTACACTTAAAAGTCTTAAAATGTCTTGTCATTCATTATTTGAGTGTTGATAAAGAATAAGCTGATCTTCAGGGATTTCATTCATTTTGCGCCCTCTATGAGACCTCGGCATACCGATAAAACAACTTTAAAAAAAATCAATTACAATTGGGTCCTTTAACGAGCAGCTGACTGGGAGGTCACATCACATAAGGCTGGGAGGTCACCTTAGAAATACAGCTCCAAATATTGCACCCTGACACAAACGTTTGACATATTTTCGAACTTCTCAATGTATATTGGACACGTGAGAACAAAAATTTTGCGTATTAAAGCTCAAAGGTTGCACGTGTTTTCCATTTCACTGGTTGCGCTTAAAGGACTCTATAGGATTCGATCTCAATCATCTCGTCATTATCAAAATTTGCAATCACAAATGGAGGACCACAAAATCCATTTTAGTTCCCTCTGAATGGAACATGCACAAAGGTTGCTCAAGTTGAGCGTTTGAGCGTTTGAAATCATACCGCAAGCGATAAAACACGACCGTTGGCTGTGCCACGGACATCTAGATATCTCTAGATGTCCATGGCTGTGCTCAGCTCCTTGGCCCATTTTGGCGAATCTAAGTCATTTTTATTCTGCCGTTTATTCAAGGAGTCTAGGTTCGTGGAAACGACCGATTAGGAATAATTAGGACTTAATGGTGATCCAAAGAACGACTCAAAGATGAATATTTGTTCTGTTGATTCCATAGAATCTTTCAATCCATCTACAGGGTGCACCACTTAAAATCGGACATGAATAATTGATAATTTGAGGGAACTGAGCCGTCGAATCAAAAATCCCTTGTACCAAAAGATGTTGATTGCAACTTTATTAAGCAGATCTATTACTAAGTTATTCGACACAGAGGCCCTTGCTTTAACAGCGGTCTTGGATCTCATCTTTGCACATGAGCAAATAATCCGCACCTGCTCTGCTGGAATTTTAGTCCATGCAGCTTTAAAGGCTGCAGCCAAGGAAGCCAAAATCTTTAAACCTTTACTCCCCACCTTCGTGTCCAGAATGGCCTAAGAAGTAAAGTTCTTGGATTAAGATCTGAATAAGCCTTGACACAATGGTCCTCACAGACAAGCCCTGGATAACCAATCTTTTTACGAGCATCTTTCCTGGTTGTCTTTTCTCTTTCTGAAACAGCAGAAGTCTCCAGATCCCCTCAAAATAATAACAAGTGATTAGCCCATGAGCTGGATTTGGGGGTCTTCACGCTAAAATTAAAATTGGCATTGCTGGCCTGGCCTTTATCGAATCTCTGTCCGATTTTAAGTGGCGCACCCTGTAAAATGTACAGAATACATAATCGTCCCTCATCACCCCTGACAAGTCTTTGATCATTTTTTTTGTTGTTTTTTTTTCAAGTCAGGTTTAAATGTGAGCTAGTACAGGGTTGCATCATTTCGTTTTTCACTTTGCAATTTATCAGTACACTTATTGAATACCATTAAAAGTTGAAATGACTTAAATTTGCCAAAATGGGCAAAGCAACTCAGCACACAGCATATCACCCTGTTTTACCTGTTTTACCGCTAGCGGTATGATTTAAAACGCTCACTCAAGCAACCTTGCTGACTGGCCCTTGTGGTAGAAACTTCTGTTTATAAAGGGAAAGACAATGTTTGGTTAAATATTTTGGGCGGAAACTTGTCTCCAAAACTAGCACTTTTGTTACACATACATGTGAAATTTGAAGCAAGTCTAAGAATCTTTTTAGAAGGTTTCTATTTGAAAAAGAGCACATGAATCAAAACGATTTTTTTCCCTCCCTTTGGAACTAAATGTGAACGAATAGACTCATTAGTGATCTTTATGTGAGGCCCTAAAAGTGTGTAAACATTGCCACCTTCTTAAAGTAGAATTCCCCCAAGAGGAACTTCCTACCCACATTAGCATCAGGCATCTATAAATATTATTGGCAAGTATCATTTGCGTTTAGCCGACTCGCCGCTTGCCCACTCACCCTCTTGTATGGTCGAGATAAATAGGAGTGGGATGCTGGTATCCATGAAATTTTCCACATGATCAACAAGAGAATGGCTCGTGGTGCTTAAAGGGTCCTTCAAGCTTGGAAGATAGGATTCCCCTATTGGGTCCGTAGTCCGTACCTCGCTAAGGATTTCAGATAACAGTCATAAAGCGTAAATCATCTCGGAAAATGTACGGAATTGCTCTTTGCTTGATACCAAACTGCTCCAAGACTTGCCGGTGAGTTGTAATTTCTTTTGGAGCACATCCCATGAGCACGTTTCAGCCACAGATGAACATGGAGACCCCCGAAATATGTTCCAAGGTGAATGGGTCCACGCACGCATGCACTAACGCTCCTCGTTTCGAAGAGCTCCAAAGTGGAATTGGATCAAGTGTCTTCAACTATAACACGAGATTTATCATCCCCCAAGCTTTTGACTCTCCCAGACAAATAAGAACTTGAGACCATGTATGAGATGGGCCATGTATCTATAGTCCGGTTCAACGGCGTTGGTCAGTACGGGAAGGATATATATCGGAAGGAAAAGGCATTTTTGATTGCACTCTAAATCCTCAAAAGCAAGGATTTCGCCTCTAAATCAACGGTCGGGGGACATAAAAGTTACTGCCATAATTGATGATGTTTGGCTTCGCCATCACCCCCAACCCGAATGAGCATGGGTCCCTGGATCCACGAGTAACCTACGAGGTTAGGGCCGTTTAGTTCCTCTCCGTTCCACTGTTCCACCAAACGAAGGAGTGTCAAAGTTGGAGGAGAAAGAAATCCACACAATAGGTGCAAGGGATATGACAAGTACCACTGTTGTTCCAACTTCGAGTTCCATTTTCCATCGCTCTATCCGAGCCCTTATCTGCCGTAAATGGGTATTTATCGGCCAATTTTCTATTGCATGAATACTAAACTGAGACAGTTTTTCCCTTCTTCCCTCCGTTCCCATGACATTTGGGCGTGAATCTTCGAGGTCTGAAATTGGAAACACGGACTTGCTCTCGAGTAAAACGGACTCAAGTTTGGCAATGTCCAATCAGACAAGTTCTTGTCATCCATAATCTCACCTCTGGGCAGATGGGATCTACCCCTGAGGGCGCTAATGGCAAATTCAAAGTCGTTGATCGCAATTCAGTGGACGTAGTGAACCAAAGGTGATATTGAGGAAGGGGAACACAGAGAGACCATGTTCAAGAAAGAGTCTGCTTTCTTTCTCTTCTTACGAGTCCTTCCTCGCACTCACACACCCACACACACCGGTGAAAAGCTGAAAGCAATCTCCATAAAGTCAATTTGAAAGGGAATGAAAACACGCAAATCTCCACTCGCACCCAAATCTCTTGTATTCGTTTTCCCATGCTTGGGTGATTTTGGACACTTTCAACGGAATTCCTACTCGTTGAGCATCAAGACCCACTGAGATTGGGGGGTAGCTTTTTTCTTGCTTGTCTGGTAGCATTTGTTTCCAAGACACGAGTGTGTGCAACCTCCCAGCTTACTTTCTAATGGCTCTGACATCCATCAAAACTCATACTAGGGATTCCTTTATTAGTCTTTGTGCCCAGATGCGCCACAAGGAAACCCAGGGAGCAATAGCCCCATAAAACCAGCCTTTTCCGCAACCAGCACCCTCTGAATTCTTGACTGACACCTCTCTTGTTGAAGAGAGGAAAAGGGCACTTGGTATACTCAAAACAACCCTGTTAGAAATATATAATTGTTCCGAGATTGAACTTTGGATTTGCCTTGATTGTTTCTCTAACGATTCTCGATGAATCTTTGAGAGTTGGTTTGTCAACCCAAGAAGCGCTTTTCAGTTTGAGTCCAAGCATCCCTTCTTCTTTTCCCCTCTGGTTCATCCCGTGTTCCTGTGTTCCAATGGCGTTGAAGGAAGAGATTCGCCGGTTCCCAAAAGCAGGACGAAAGAGCGTGGTTATTCTGTTCCGTTCCAAAACTCCGGGAGGATGGATCAGTTCCAACGTGGATTTGGAACCAAGAGGAACAAAACTCAATTGAAGCTGTCTGACGATAGTGGAACCAGGCGTTTGTTGGGATTTCTTTTGGCAATGGGTCGCCGTAAACAACACTGTCCCAAACGAACGAACGAGGGATCAGAGGAATCCAGTGGACTCATGGACGAAGCCAAACACGACCCCTCTAACCCATCAAAAGACGATTTGACCGACGATCATTCAATTGACGGTAGGAGACAATTCCTTGCACACATACTTTTTCAATCCATTCGGATGCTCGATTGACAGAATGATCTCTCCATACATCTCCAGTCTAACATCAAGGTAGAGAGATAGAGAGCAAAGACCCCCCCTTCAATCAATAGTTGGCGGGTCTACTCAAAGTGAAAACTTGACTGACTGAAGGCTGAACTTTGAATATCAAAACTTTTTTCTTTCTTTCTCTTTCACTCGTCCTTTGCTTTGGGTCCTTTTCCCGGCGACTCTGTCGATTATATTGAGGAGAGAGACTTTTCCTCGCCTTGTCAAAGTTGGAATACTGAGATTGACTTTGAAAGATTTATCCTTCGTGTCAAGTCAACGGGCACACACATAACCATCCACGAGGAAAGTTTGAGGCATACATCTATCTGCGATGATCAAATGATTGTCAGCACCTTGTCCAAAAACTCTCCCTCCCAACAGAAAGAGGATAGTAGGAAAGCGAGATGAGAGTAAGCAAACCTTTCGTAAGATTTGGGGATTCACTCAATTACGGACCAAGTTCCAAAATTAAGCCATCATCATGGTGAAAGAGAGAGAGAGAGAGCGAGTTGCCTCTGAATGAAGAGGCTCTTCTTCCATCCTTGGTGTGTTCCATTCCTTCGCCTTGAAGCTCTCGTTCCTCTCTTTCTTGCCGTCGAAAGCAGACTCATTTAAAAGATTTAGGATCTCATTCGCTTCGATTTGACGAAAGCAGGCAACCAACAACTGTGAGAGGGAACTCGTTTGGCAAAACTGCTTTTATAGGCACGAAGGCCGAACTTGGCAAAGTACGCTATGACCGTATTTGCACTCTTTCACCTCAAACTACGATTTTTTGCAATGAGTCTCCTGTAATTCGAACCATGACGAACAGTCAAATGATTGATCTTTTTGGGAACCAGAATGTTCTAGCTAAGGGGTCAGTTTTGACTAAAGATGGACAGATTGGTCCTCGTTTGGCCCAAAATCTCGATACCGGTGTGGAAACACCCTTGACAAGGATTCCCAAGAGCTGCCTGCATGAACTTGGGGGAATTTGAGACTGTCATAAGACAGTGGAGAGATGAAGATGGGACAAGTCCAAGGAAAGAGGCGTCGACAGAGAAGAAGGAACCAGAAGAAGAAGTTCGAAGATATCAACACAATGTCAGAGACAATGTCAAATCAGATCAGTCGATTGTGAGCTCTTTGTCGACGTTTTGGGTCGGATTGCGTCTCTTTCGCTACATAGTACAGCCTTTGCTTGTCCGGGTGGTGGTGGTGGTCTTGGTGTGCATCTCGTTGAATCTTAGTGTTATTGGCAGCTCAAGCAGAGCATGGAACATCCCACTGATTTGACAGCAGCCTCCTGTTTGAGGCCGACTTCGCCGACTTAAGATGTCAGGAATTAGCTTCGCGAACAAAGAATAACTTTTGTAATTGGCCCGGCCGTCCAAACTTGAAAGAAGTCAAACTCCACGTGAACCCCATCCATACCTATGTACGTATCTGGTAGATCTCGAGAATGGTGAGAGAATGTCCACAGTGCCATTGCAGTAAAGCCCCGCCGTTTCCCTTCAGATACACCATCCATGTCCCATGCAGATTAAGGTCCATGTTGTGTGTAATTGCCTTCCTTGAAGTTGACTTGACAGACTTGCCTCTGACAATGGCACATCAAAAGCATGGGAGTGGGATTAGAACTACCACCACCACCACCATCATCATCCCTGCTACGAGCGTATGTAGACACAGGCCCTCTTCCTTGAAGCTGGCTTTCTTGACATCGGATGAAATTCCCGACTTTGTGTTTCATCTTGGCACAAATGAAGAAGGAACTAGCCTTTGCTCGACTGCCGATCTTGAACCACACCATTGTCTGTAGTACTTCTACTACTCGCTAAAGGGCCAAGGAGCACCCGTCCAAAAGGGACCAGGAACAGCTTATTGCATACTGTCAAGTCACTGAAGATGAGGGCTCATAGAGCGGCCGAACTAACGTATGTACGTACGTTCTTTGGCTCGTGGATGGAAGTACGACGACCACTATCCTACCGGACTTACCCTTGCTAGAAGTCGAGTAAATGGTTATAGGGGAAGTTTTAGATTGGATCGCAAGATTTGTGATCTTGCGACTTTTGACTTCAAATTTGGTGCTTGTTCAATTTGCAGCATGTGAGGTTGTCATCACGGTTGTAAGCATTGTACAGTAGCAGTCGCCGTGCTTGCACAAAATCCGAGTGATTTCTGGTATCGACAGATTGCGCCTGGACCGAGCGAAAATATTGAAAAACTTGAATGGTTCATTTTGTTTTTGGAACAGCCTCACCGAGGAGTTTCATGAAGACATTCTGTCAGTCAATTCATTCTTTCCGCTTGTCATTCAAGTGTTTAGGATCGAAAGAAAAAGCCACTGTTTGCACCGCGGAATGTCAAGGCACTCGGTGACCAAAACTTGTCAAAATCTTGGGGAAAAAAAATTTGATATCACACTTCACGGAATTGTCACGCAATGGCTTCTCTTGTTTCCCCGCAGTTGGTTGGAAAATCTGACACCTTTTTTGGCCTTTCCTCTAGAACCAACAGCCATGGACAATCGAGATGACAAATATGTGGTGGACCCACGGTTCGGCGGGTTCAAAGAGGAGCTCCTTCGATTATCCATGGAATCTTTGAAATCAGGCCAACACGATCGAGTGCGAACCACCAATCCCGAGATGACCAAACTTCTACAATTGCAAGCGGCGCATGGAATGGCCTTGCAAGCTCGAATGATGGAATCGAGACAACCACCGACAAGTGGACCCTTGGACCTGACAAATACTTTTAGAGGTCATAATCCAGCCATGGCCTATCCACAAATGCCCTCTAAGCTCCCACGAATCCCCACTTCCCAAGGCTCCATACCATTCCCATTTCATTTGATGTCCTCCAATTTATCTCTACCTACGGCTGATTTAGAGAAGCGCATCTTCAGTGAATTCAAGTCGTTCCCAGGCCTCGGGTTTCCTCGATTTAACCACCCCGGTCTGTTGGCCCCCCTCAACCCTTATGCTAATTTGTTTGCCGACAATCCCCACTCGAAAAATGGAGGTGGAGGGGATCCCACCTTGACGACCATGTCGACCCTTCAACGCATGTCTGAGTTGGCAAAGACATCAAACGACTCGTCCAAACTCGTACGAACTCAGCCGGCGTCTTGGAACGCGAGTCGACGAGTCTCGGAAGAGGCAAATGTTGAGATATTCAAGTGCGTTTGGTGCCAAGAGCGATATTCCACTTTGGCAGATCTCACCGCACATTTGAAAGAGGCAAAACACAACACACTCCCGGGACCTGTCCAACATGCCTCATCGACACCTCCTTCCATGATGTCTCCACCGACACCGAGTCCGACCCAAGACGAGTTTCGACCACCCTCGAAACCATCGTCACCCAATTGTAAGTCCCCCAAGGACAATGCCAAGGAGCATTCATCCATCAATGTGCCCAGGAAATTAGTTCGAGGGCAAGATGTCTGGTTGGGCAAGGGACAGGAGCAGACCCGACAAATTTTGAAATGCATGTGGTGTGGAGAGAGCTTCAAAAGTCTGGCCGATATGACGGTTCACATGCAAGAGACCAAGCATTACACCAAAGTCATCTCACAAGAACAATTATCTTCTTGGCGTTCAACGACGTCGAGCTCAGAGGATAAGTTGGAATCGCCAATTGGGTCTCCATCATCAAAGGCCTCAGGATTGGTTCCAACTGTACTGAGTTGCAAGGTGAGCCTTTGGAACATGAAAAAATGATAGGAGGGGATAGAATAGCCAACCATGGTAGATGATTCTTTTCCGTGTTCCAGGTATGCGACAAGAGTTTCCCCACCCTGAAAGAGTTGGGTGATCATATGGTCGAGGATAATCATTCCGAGGGGAAGAATGTAGGGTTTGATGTCGGGTCAAGAAAGCGATCGTACACTCCCAAGGAGAAAAAGAAGAAATCTTTGTCAGTAAGAAAGTTGTTGGAACTTGAACGCAATTCCATGGACGGCACCGACTTTCCATACAAACGTTCCAAGATCGATTTTGAACATAGCGATGACGCAAAGAAGTCTTCAGAAAACTCAAATGAATCGTCGAAGGCGTTTCAGTACCACGCAAAACCTCTAATCGACTCTCGAGATCGGGCTTCGGGAGGATCAGTGGCCAATAAAGCACCAAAGAGCGGCTCCATTTTGGGCTCTTTGGAAAAAATGATTGAGACAAATTTTGGGAACAAAAAGCGAAGTGCTAATGGCAGTATCCTCCAACGTTGTGGCATTGAGGACAGTCCCGAGCATCCGCCTCCAAATAGCATGGGCGTGGGCGGACCCATGTTTTCTGACCCGGTACACGAGTTCTTCAAGAGCCAATTTGCAGCGGCAGCCGCGGCGATGTCGAAGCACTCTTCTTCCTCCTCCATGGAGTTTAAGGCCAATTCGGTGCCAATGAACATGCTCCATCGGCTGATCAATGAGCAGAAAAATATGTCCGTCACCAAATCTGAAGTGACCTCACCCTCGTCTGCCTCGTCCTCTCCATCAGGCGTCATTTCGTCGTTCTCACCGACAATCCATAAAAGTAACGATAACGATCTTACGATGAAAATGAAAGCCGACTCCTCATCCGTGCTCGCTCACCATCCTTTGGAGGCCCTTCGGGATATGTGTTCCTCCGAGGAGGTGGGTCCACGACAAAGGAAGATCCATTCTGGCGAGGCCACCGTGGTGGCGGAGAGCTCGCTGAATTTGTCATCACCTTCACAAGAGTCATTTCAGGAGGATAATAACAATTCTTCTTCCTCCACAGCCTCATCCCCTCAACCTGAGTCCTCTCAGACGCAACTTCATCGAGGACAGCGAAATCAAGTGAGGGAAGACGACGACGACCACGACAACAACGACGACGATGCACTTTCATCACTTCCAATGGGTAGAAGTCAATCTGTGGAATCGCCACCCTCCAATAATAGGGACAATGAGGATGGGACTCCCAACAATGGGAAGCCATGTTACAAGGGCGAACCACCCATTGATGATGGACCACTTGGCTCCGTGGCTGAGGTTGGCCAGCCAGACGAAAATCAAGTGCTGCTTAACGGGAAAGAAAACCTGTCGGACAAGAATCGGCCTGATAGGAACTTCCAAATCAGGAAGATCATTATGAACGATGAAAGCTCTTCCGAATCCAAGTTCTTGAAGTATTCAGAGTTGGCGAAACAGCTCTCTGGCCGATAGTTTTGGTCATTTATAGTAGTATTGTCTTTATCCGCTCAATCGTTACCTTGTTTGATATCAGATATTTCCCGAGCTAATGCCATACAGACACATTTCCCCTACTCATTATCTTTATTGATCTTCAGCAAATTCAATTTCTACTTCAAATCCTCTGCAGACACAATTCGTAATATTTATAAAACAGGTTTTTCCAAATGTGATATGATGCCATTACAAGTTCGCGTTCGTTTGTACCATTCCGTTGACCCAATCTAGTTATCTTTACGCCAACCGACTCTTCATGAACATTAAAGAAGAAACCTAAAAATATTCAGCAATATCAGTCATTATCCCTTTGCCTCCATTCCTTGAAATACAACACAAGATATTATTACAATCCGTGCTAGGATCTAATGAGCTCATATGTATCCAAGGTTCCACGAAACCCGTTCCCACTTGACATGACCGGTAGGATCAAGTTGCGTCTGACAAATAACCAAATGTGGATCAGTTTGTCAGATTAAAGCTCCTTTGCCATGAAAAGATCGAAACTTGAGACTGGAAAGAGGGCTTTTTCGATAACATAACTTTGATTTCTGGCCTTTGGGAAACAGGACTCCATTGTCCATACCGTTACCCAAACATTCATGAACGAACCTCGTTGAGTTGATATGAGTGCTCAAACTAGATCTTTAAGGAGTCATTTGACATGGAATTCTGTACTCATCCTCTCGTTCTCTCTTCCTTCTTCTCCACTTCTTCGTCACGTTGAACATGAAATGTTATCCAAGTTGGAATTTGTGAGATGGGACTGGCAGGAACTACAGTAGAGTAGAAGTGACGTTGGTAGCGATGGAACGATTGGTACTGGTAGGGAACTGTGGGAGCAGTAGTAGTCGTCGTAGTAGTGGTGATGGTGCCAGTGGTAGTAAGCTCACGCATCAAAAGACCGTCTAATCGCCACCATTTCAGCTTATTTATGATCGGAGCTCGAGAAACGAGATATATGGCAACTAGAAAGAAGAAATGGCTACAGCCCATCATACTTGAGCACACCTCTGAAGTCTTGGCTTGTTCAAGGAAAAATCCAACAGAAGGGTGTTGTGAAATTATCATCAATAAACTCCAATGCTCCAGGATCATTGCTCATGACATGGAACAAGTGAAACGTTTGGCGATGGCTCGCGGGAACAGGAATGCAATTTCTGGCTTTCAAAGAAAAACGCAAGATGTGCGCCTATTGAAATCAAGCCTTTGCCTAAGATCTATTCGCCAGAGTTTCACAACTTATCTGGCAAGTTTGTGATTCCTGTTCTCGTGTGTTCCGGAGGGGCTAACTCTAACAACGTACGTATATTGGTCGGTGTGTTCCAAGTTGCTTTGGGGAACGAAAAGAACGACGAGGTACGTTCACCACCCTGGATCTCTCCTTCTTCCTATGAAATTTAAGACTTCCTTCGCCAGATACCGGGGGGACCGGTTAATTAGCAGTTAGCCATTTTTGTTGGATGTAAGTCTATCCATTGCAGTTCCAATGAGTTCCCGGACTTTTTCCACTGGATTTAGGTCCCAAGTTTCGCTCAAAATGATTTGGCTTAAAAGCCTCTTCATGGTTGAAATTTGACTAGGAGCCAAGATTGAGAAGACAAGAGCTAGGAGCAAGCACCCTGTGGGTTGAATATTTATAATTACTAAGTTTCGTTCAGATCCAATCCGACAAATGCGAAACCGAGGATTGGAGGGCAGGACCAACAGCAGCAGCAGCACTATGGATGTCGTACTCTACGTAGTTGTTCTATCAATGGTGTTAGGGTCCACTTTGTCTCTTTTAAGTGTCGGTCGGCATCCTTCTCTTCCCAGGAGCTCCCTCAATTTCGTTTCAGAACATTTGGTTCTGAGAATGGCGCAAAAATGCCACCAAAACACGAGCGATTAACAGGCGGCAGCCGTAGCAATCAACGGACGCTGCCGCTTCTCCAGTTCCACAGATTCAGCTGTTGAGACGGGAGAAGTAGCGTTCCAAAGAGACCGGGTAAAAACGGAATGAGAAGGGAAAAATGGGGTATTGGCGGCCAGGGTGCATTCTATTCACGAAATGGCAATAAATGTTAAATCTTTCGTCTTTTCGTCGCCAGGCTGTCCTTTCAAGTTTTCTTAGTCAATGAGAAGTTTTCAAAAATGCTCCCTTGGAGGCTTTTCAGTTTTCACTTGAGTGGCTCATGAAGCGGACGACGAGATTGCTACGCAACTCCCCCGTGAGCTCGGGGAGGGCCAGCACTACACAAGGAATCGGCGATTCGCCCCGAAACTTTTCTGCAATTACAAGACAATGAAAGACAAAAGATATTATGCACATGTTTCATGTGCTTCACTTTTCTAATGTGCCCCAATTTGCAGAAACTTGGGGCGACTTCTTCTCAATAGGCTGCCTGCTTGGGCCGATGGACATTATTATCCGGACAGAAGGATAAGAAGAAGAAGATACGAGCCTCCCGAGGATCACACCAAAACTACTCTGTACTACAATAGCCCATAACTAGTAATGTCCACGCTGGAATTGAAAACGCCATTCTCAAATTATCACCCCCAGGGCTTATTTGTTATGCTCATTTGAATATTTTTCAACTTAGCATTTGGCTTTCTTCAACCCACCGCCTCTGTCGATCTCTTGGGAAGCAAAGGAGGAACAGTAATAGAAGAAGAAAAAACCAATTCCAGATAGAGGAAATTGTAATTCGGTAGGCGATTTGCTTGCTCTCATCTCTACTTTTCCCACTTGTTCCAACTATCGGACTAGGGGCATGTTAGTTGCCTTGGTTGGTGGTTGGTGATGGTTGTTTCCTTGGTGGTGGTGATGGTGGAAGAAGAGGCCCCTCCTCTGTTTACCATTCTTTATTTGGCGCCATCCCGCGAAATTCAAATTACCCCAAAGAGTAGGACAACTCATTCATGGACAGTCGGCCTGGTGACATTAACGGTCCTTGTCTTGTCCCAAGTTTTTTCCCTTTCCCCCAACACACCAGAGACACATAACAGGCTAGTTATGGCATTGGCTTCTTCTACGTCTTCGTCTGTATCTCCTTTAGTTGTTGTTCCCTTCCAATTTTGGTCCATTTCCATTGGGGAGGAGGAGGAACGATGGGATTGAGGAGTGTCTCAAAACCGACCTCCATACCAACGAGTCCAAAGATATCGCTCAAGGACCTTCCTAGAAATCTTTCGTCCACGGGTTAAGAGGATGGTCGTCCACGCAGACATCCAAGTAAGACCCCCCCACATTACGTTGACGTGATGGGACTCCATGGGCCAAGAACGGGATTTTGTGTCCCGCTTAATCTCATGGCCTCTTCGAAGAACAACCGCCATTCATGCATCCTCGCAAGTCCTTCGAAGCGACGATTTGGGCGCCAAATTTCCACCACGAATTATGGGCCGAATATTTACAATTGCCTGTGTCCTGTGCGTGCCATGTATTTAGTACCATAAACTAGGGACCAGGCTGTCATCGTGGTTGCGTTACATGGCCGTGTTCCCAATTTGGATCGGTGAGGCTGTGCTCAACAAAATGAAGGCAACTGCCGAATTATCCAAGTGAGGAATTCCATAGCAAGATAATTGAACATTAAAAAGCGACAATGAGTCGTCACTACAGTACAATAGTGTTTGTTGTTGGTCTAATCCAGAGTTCAATTTTATTCAAGTCCACCGTGTTGAGCTCAAAGATAGAAATCTTGCTTGGACATTGGCAGTTGGTGCCAAGATAAGCTCGAACTCGAACTAACTGTCATACTGCAATGTCATATGAGGAGCAGGCAATTGGATGAAGTAATACATCCACATGGAAGACTTGTTCCACTTCTCCTTCGTGGTCCTCGTGCCAAGAGAGACCACAATTTTCTCCCCCAGATGGAATGGAATGAAAGGGGCAAACCAGGGTCACAAATCTTTTTGAATCGCTGCAGGATTCGCTTCACCAAGCAGCCACTTGTCCCAGGGTTCCCATTGAAGATTCAAGCCCTCCACCCATTATGAATCTCATGCAACTAACCTCGTCGTCCATTCCAACCACTCCCTCGGAGATACACCATCCTCAATCCTTTCCTCCAGATAACATGGCTCGAATTTCAGTTGCATGTTTTACAGATGTTCCTTTTCATCGCCCTGATATGTTCAGATTCAAGAGGTTTTCCATGTTAGTCATGTTTATGTCCAAATCATGGCCAATTCCTGTAGGGATCCTCTCATATCCTCCCGCCGAGATCCGTCTGTCTCTTGTCCAGACCTCGTTCAGGTTGTTTGACACCGCTTGAGATAATGGGTTCTTTCAAATGGACATAATTGAAACGTGTCCCAGAATTCCCCCAGACGAGTTTCTCCACGTGGTTCTCGGCCACACAATTGTCCATTCTTGTCTTCAGCTATTCATTTCATTTTGGAGAACACCTTTCTTCTCGAGCTGAGGTCATATATGCGAAATCATATTAAGCTTGCATTTAAAAATGTCCTTATAGGCGAAAAATTGTGAACCTCTGATCTTGTGTGGCCACAATTACAAGAACAAAGGTCGGTGAAGATGGCGCAATGCAATATCAGGTAAAATGTGGACTGCACCGACTCAATATTTGACCAAATTCGAAACATCTTCCCAACACAGGGAAAGGAAAATCAAACTTTCCAGAACTGACATGAACTGTGATGGGGGAAAACGTTGTAAAATGGCCACCAAGTGCAATTCATTCATCCACATACATACACATAAACATCTAGTGGAAGCTAACAGCAGCAGTAACAGCATGGTAGGGTATCTCCAATTTAAAAGAGTAATGGCTAAGACGCGGGAATGGAAGAGATCAAGTCTCTTCTTTCGTTCTCGTTCTCTTCTTGGTTGGTTCTTCGCGTCTGTCTCAACGGGACCCATTTCCAGAATCGTCATTATTCTGTCCTCTTTCTTCTCATTCACATAATTTCTTTTGGCCATTTATTTTCTTTATGTGTTGTGTTCTTAGGCGGTCGTCTGAGCAAACTGGTGGTGAAACAAGGAAGGCTAGTAAGCAATATATATCGTACATTTCGTCGTTTGCATGTCTCCTATTTTACCCCTTGATGGAAATGGCGAGAAAAAAAACTAAGAGGACGTAGAAATTCATAAAAATCCCACCCTCACGCTCTCAATGGACAAACAAACCTGACCATATTTGGGCGTTCCTCACATCAACCAGTTTCTCCTGGAAGACAACAATATCCTTACATGCCTTCAAAATTCAGGAATACGTTGAATCGAGTCCGAATATCAAAGGTGTTGGTGGTAAACTTTGTTTAACAAGCTGATCTGCAGTATGTCACGTTAGTGCTCGTCGTTGTTATTTTAATGGTCGTCGGATGAGTAACAAGTCTGACAACAATTCCTTCTGTGGATGATGATCCCCCAAACGAGTTGGTCCGTCTGTGTGTTCCAAGTCTCTTTCCTCTTTCCGGTCGTATTACTCTTCTTGAGGTCCCTGTGTCCCATACTCGGGTTCGTTCGTTCGTGCCTTCCTTCTCCTCATCTCATCCTTCCAAAATAGTCATAAAAGAAAGGCATCCGTCGGTGCAAAATCAGTGGTGCCTTCTTCCCCCATCTCTGGCTCACTTGCCTCTCATGGGGACTCATTTGAGTAAAATGAAAGTGTCTGGTCAGATTTCGGGTGAACATATGGACCAACGAGAGGGAAAAGGTCTTTACAATGACAACACAATATGGATAAATGTCAGCTGGAGATCAATCTCGAGATACTGTTGGTCAGTCAACTCGAGAACAAATCTATGTTCGAACTCAAAAAGGGGTCTTGGCACCTTGCTACCTTACCAGATAATTTTGTCTCCAATGACGTGGTTCTGGGGATAGACGACACTTGCCAATGGTTTGAGTTGGTAGTCTCGGCCGAAAGCCTCATTAACACTCAAATTGCCTTCTTGCCATTGGCAAACCTGGTTTTGAAACGGTTCCAAAGCCAGAATTAGACAGACATGTCTCGACGTCCTTTTTTCAGTTCCATCTTGGAAAGCGACGGAAAGAGGAAGGAAGAGGAGGAATCCGCTTTTGGAGTCGAAGCGGGCCAAGACTGAGGAGAAGACCTAATCAAGCTGTCACAATCCATACTAAAAGTGACGAACGGCCCCAACATTGGGAGTCTTAACCGCCATATTAATGGCTACTGCAGCAAAATCATAACTTTTCTTTCTCCGGCGGCGATGGTGGGTTCTTTTGGTGGGATCCGTCTGAAGTAGAAGAGAGGAAGAAGTCCACATCGCCCGCTGACTAAGATGGGTCTTCTTCCAGCTACTCTCAAACTCAAACCTCGAGCAGAAATGGGGGAAAAGGATGAAGAAAAAAAATATATATCTTCAACTTGGATGGCTTTGGAGACTTCATCTCGGTTTGGCAATAATTCAATACCAGTCAGGCGTCCCTCTTTCTGCCTCTCTGTACTAAGGGCCAAAACCATCGCGCCAATATGGGAACCAATCCTCTCGTTATTAACCTTCACCACTATACAGCTATTGCATTCATGAGGCTGAGATACAAGAGCCAGTCGAGGGAAAAGGATTGATCTTCTCGTGGCCTTTTTCACTGATTTATTGTTCGCTTTTGCGATTGTTTTGGAAAGGATTTCTACAGTGTCAGCTATATTTATACAGTATTTACCTTTGACCGGAGGGAGAGGAGCTGACAAGATCAAAATCTGGCGCCCAAAGAAAAAAATGGAAGCGAAAAGTGCTTGCTCATTTTATTGACACTTTATCAAATCACTCGCCTAAGTTTATCCAACCTCGCACTTTCGAGAGCCTTTGTTGTCGTTATCGTTCTCGGTCCTTCGATCAAATCAAGTCGACGAGGTTGGGCGAGATTTGAACCGATCCCTTAAACATCAACTCGAGTCTCAAGTAGAATTGTGTTTGATCTCATTTTCTCAGGATGTGTTTGTGTCCATCTCAGTGTCTTAAGTTACCCCAATCAACTAATCCAATTAGTGTGCGTGACCCATCAAGGCGAGTTCTCGTCGTTGTGAATGGTTGTTGGTTGTTGGTTGTGGCGGCAAGCTCTTGAAGTTGGTGTCTGATTACAATTTACCACGACACATTCTTCGTAACAAAGAGATATCTCATGGCTTAAGGTCCATTTGTGTCAGATGTCATGAAGACCTTGGTCATTAATACCGCTTGCCACGAGAGTGAGGGAATCTAGTATACATATATGTACGTACATACAAGTGTTTTTTCCTCACATTATCGAGAGGATGTGGCGGAAGTAGCATTAAGTGTTGGAGGTCTTTCCCATTGGGCGCTCGTGGGACACTTTTTTGAACAGTAGCGGTGGCCATAATTTACACGGGGAAATCTAACTTTATAGGTAACTAAAATGCCTTGCCAACTAAATGATACTTGTTCCCAGAGAGTTTTGGTCCATTTCCGTGCGAGTGTTCCACCGTTTTGGAACCGATCCCAGGGAAAGAAGAGAAGGAGGAGGCCGTAAAGATGACGAGTGGGACTCGCTTCGCAATGGCTCAAGAGAGACCAGTCCATCACCCGTTATGGCCAAAGGAGTCACCTTCAGTTCAAATGGGATATTTCCGACCCTACACTTCGTTACGAAACACTCGTTTTCCACCTTTCATTTCTATGAAAGACAGGACTAGATTTTCGGCTGTGGTTCTGTAGTGAATCAATGTATAGCAGGCGTAAACAATGCTACACCCCATACAGTTTTTAGGTTCATGTCCAATTTTCATGATAGAAACACAAGATTACAATATGAGTTGGCCATGGAAATTCGAATTGTAACGGGCAATGTTTGATGTAGAATTTTCCTCATCTCAGTTTGACGTTAGAGTCCTACTTCCGAGCAATTCTTTCAAACTCCGGTCTCACTTCAATTGCGCCCAAAGTCTTGAATACAAGTGTGCACAGGCCAATTCAGGGGGGCGAATGTCATTTCTATTCACCCCTGGAACCCTTGTAATCCACCATTGAAGCGTAGGCAGGGTGTTTTTGGAACAAAAGGAACACCTGGAGAACGTATTCCGAAAAGACTCTATAATCTACCTAACTAAAGTGAAGGATGAGCGGTGACCCTGAGGGGATTTTTCGATCTAAAACGATCGCTCCCTCCAATTGCCATCTATTTTCCACCATATTGTCACAAAGTGCAAAGGGGTCCAGATATATAACCTTTGGAATCACCTCAGATTCTGCTTAATAGAGATTGAGGGAAAAGACGTTATCGCTCTCAGAATGGCTTGGAACCATTTGTGTCCCGCGTGTGAATCGAGAGATATTCAGAGATGTAGGAATCCACATGGCTTGAGCCCAGAAAATTGATATCATGGGAAAAGCTGTGCACGATGACGACCTTTGGCCTTAGTCGGAAGTGATTTAGAGCCCGGAATACTACTATGGGACTCCGCCGACATTTGCATGCAATTTCGGTCCAAATGAAGTTTTCATCACCCGTTCAAGTTGTTGTCCGGAATTGGATCGCGGTCCCATGTCGACCATTCGAGCAAGAGCTATGAGTTCCGCTGAGTCCGATTGCGCACGCTTATGCTCAACATTACCCAAAACAAACAGTCACTCCCAATTCTGGTCGAAGGGCTCCTACGCCTTAATGGGACTTGAAACTTGTAAAATTCCTAAAGGACATGGGTGTGGTTGCGTAAATATTTTGCGTTTTATCTGTTATCGTAACAAAATGGTAAGTCTTATTAAAAAAGTAAAATATCTTAATTCGAGCAATTTTTGAGATATTACTGCAATTATTCAAAAGAGCAGGCTTTCAAGATGGATTCACCCATAGGAAAGTTTCCAATCAAGATGCGAAAAAAAAACTTTTCTCGAGCTTGAAAATTGAAAATAAGTCTAATGAGTTGAAAAGACTTTTTTTTTGTTTTTGAGACGTAGTTTCAAAACTTTCAAGGGAATTTAATTGAATCTTTACTATAACGAAGCATCTTGATTGCTGTAATGGAAAATTAATTCATTTTTATCATTCCTGACGAGTATATCTTAAATAGGGAATTTTACCATACTTTGCCATTTGTTCATTAACTTTCGCGTTTTTTTGTGGTTGGCTTTACACTTCACTTGACATAATAAGTGAAAAAGTTATGACACGTATACTTAAAAGAGGTGAAGGAGGGAGACTCATATTTTTTTCTAGTTTTTTTTAAAGTTTTGGAGCAAATAACGAGTGTGTCCTTTTGGAGAGCATAAGAACACTGCCCCCTCATATTTGATAATATTTTTGGAAATCTAATAAGTGAAAAATCTAAGACAAGCAAAATAAAAAAGCTAAGCAAAAACCGTTCTTCATTTCAGGAGCTACGCTATCATCTAGTTTTCAACACGCTTAATTCAAAATTATAATTTTACATTTTGCTTTCACCGTATTTGGCTTCCCGGTCATTGAATATGTCAAAAACATTTTCGGGTTCGAGAGGTCAATTGAAGGTGAACCTACACACGCATTGTTTCTAGCATGATCCCACTTGTGAAGCGGTATATTTCGTGTAATACTATTGTTGGCCCCCTTTGGTCTCCCTGGGAACAGGGAAATAATTCTCAATCAGAGTTGAAAGAGGTGTTCCCATCTGCCATAACGCTGAAAATGCCCGATTTTATGCCATATCCGTTATGACTCAGTAACAAATCTAGATCTACCGAATCATCCCACTGGGAAAATCTGGTTGGAGTTTTGTTCAATATTTATCTAAACCGGACACACATGTCGTCATCTTTGCTTTTGACAGATTCCAAGGACAATCAACTTTGAAAAGAGTTCCTCCGTTTCCATATCTCTAAACAATCCATTTTCCAAGGTGATTCCCCAAGTGTTCCTGCAAATCTGAAGCACGTATGAAATAACGAGTTTCTTCCCCGGAGTTGGAAGAAAAGGCTCTTGACTTTCAAAATTGAAGAATGGCCGCCATTATGGCACGGGAAGGTTATCTCTTTTTTGCTCAAAAGGTATACACCCCATACATATAAGATGATTTACTGATGGAGCACCTATTGTGGTGGGTGCACCATCCTAAGTATAAGTTGTGTCTTTGGAACAACTGCCTAATGTAGTCAGTATCGCGTTTGTCCGAAGAGCTACGAGTTTCCAGTTGGAAGCGAGGTGCTGCAAACAAAATTGGACGAGCTCCTCAAATCAAGAGATTCCTCTTGTAGTTAAACCCTAGTAGCACTACAGAAGTAGTGGCACCAATGGCACTCAGTGGTTGTTGTTGTTATATTGTTTGGAAATGCTTTGTGGACGAGAAAGGCACTTTTTCAAATAAAGGAAGGCCATAAAACTGGTCTCAATTCAGAGCTTACACGTGACAAATCTCTACATTTCCGTCTAATATATGGCGCCTATACTTGTGCTTGTGCTCGACCGGTAGTCAGGTGAGCCAAGATAAAGCACAGTGCACAAATCTTTAACAAGAACAGACTTAAAGAGTCAGAAGTGCCACAAGAGGATCCACTTGGCTCTGAAATGGGATCACCTGTCATGGAGGTGAATGACGGGGAAGATGGAGTTGGCGAGTTGTTGATTTCTGTTTGAGTTCGAGGTTGCGTTGTCCCTTCAATTTGTTCCGGAATAAAAGGAGTTTCTGTAGGGTAATAAGTTACCGGTGACAAGAACTGGTACGCAGTTGGATCTGGCGTAGAACCCTCTCCGGTACAGGATGCTAAAAGTCAATCCCAACCCAGAATATGATCATCATTCGTTTCCGTCACTTGATTTCATAGAGGACTCGTCCTTTCATCCAAACTTACCACCTTTAGTCAATGGTTGAACAATGGCGTTTTCCGCCCTATCTTCTTGATACAATTCGCTTTTGAAAATCAAGTCTAGTGGTGCATATTTTGACAATTGATATTGATAAGCCACGTTAACGTCATAGCGTTTATCGTCTCTTTCCCTCAATGTCACCGCTTCAACTGGAACCATTTTGACAAATTTATCGTCTATTGAGGAAGTTAAGTACATTAGAACCTTGAAGTTTGACAGTGGGAACACTGGATGGGCACACTTGAGTTTTAAGTCAAAAGTGCATGGTGAAATAATCTGAGCGGTTCCATCAAGTCTGGTGCAATTGCCTGGAACGAAACATTATTTGAAAACAATGTTGGCGCCCATATTTTTTAGGGTTAAATTACTGAAATATTTCACATAAATAATCTCTCGGGTCATCAATGTTTCTTGAGTGTCCGGGTTTTGAGTCTTTACTTCTAATTTGTATCGACCATGGAGAAATGGCATTGGATATGAAATGACGATGATTCCAGCTCCACTTCTGTTGTATTTCCATCCCATATCTCGGCCAAAGCCTTGGAAAGGCGGAAAGGCTTCAAATATATGAAAAAAATTAAGGCAATAATGAGCCATCGGTATGACTTAAATTCGTTGGAAGAGTAACTGATTGATGTCAGCGCTGCCAGATTTATACATACACTTGCCAAACATTTAATGGAAGTACACTTTTTACATTTGCTGTATTTACAAAACCATTAAAGGTATCCAAGAAGCACTGAATTTCTGGAGTGGAAGGCTAACGATGAACAATAAGATTTCCTTTCGGATCAATTCAATTGCATTCTTCTTCAAACGAGACCTGGCTTGTACTCAGTAGACTACTTACTTGAAGTTTCAGCTCAATTGAATGCCAGAGTGAAAAGTTATGCCTTCTCAAACGTATACGAGGGCATAGAGTGAATGAACTTGCCCTTTTGTGGTAAAGCAAATACGAGAAAAGGGTTAGTTCACTCATTCTCGGTAGGATTTGCACTGAGATTCGAGAGAGCATAACTTTTGACTCAGACGTCCCATTGAGCTGAAAATTGAAATACGTATTCTTGGCAATGTCTCTATGCAAGGTCTTATTTGCAGGAGGCCGTAATTGAACTGTTCTTACTAGAAATCATGATTCCTTTCGTTCCTCTCAGTCCAGAGAAATTCAATAGTTCTTGAGGTATCTTAAAAATAGAAGACCCCATAAAAGAAAGATTTTCTGTCCGTCCGACATCAAAGAATATAAAAATTGGAAACAAGGACTAATTTTCGTCACAGGTTTTGACAGCCTAAAAAAAGGAGTGCAACTTTGCTTTGGCATTATTTTGGTACTTGCATTTAATTGGGCCGATCAAACAAATACTCAAATTAACACAACGCAAACGCTTAATGACTGTGTTTGTAATCATAATGAAACATTGAATATTGGATAGTCGTTCACCTTTCTCTTAGCCTTAAGTCAGCTAATTAACTCTTTCAACCCAAAAACGTTTCGTACAGTCTGAAAACAAGTCTCTTCCAAGACTTTTACACTAATACGTTGATATACTTACCAACTGGTGTTGTGATGTTGTACCAAATTTGAATTTTTTCCCTACATTAGGCAATGAGTAATCCTTAAAAATTCAAGTCACAATAGTGTCAAATGTGTTATTACTCATCGTTAATGAAGACGGATGCATTGATCAATTTCTCGGATGGATCCAGGGAGAAAGCATAATGAAGCTCAATGCTCGCTTGTCCATTGGTGGCATCAATAACATTTCTTGGGTAAACTTGGCCAGTAGTACTCACTCCTTGGATGAAGAAATCTTGAATCTCCGCCGCTTGAATACCCCTCAAAGATATAGCACCTTAAATTAGATCAAGACATTACCTGCAGCGATTTTTAAACAACATTTTTCTTCTCACTTACAAAAAATATAGACAGACCAAACTAGCAATGACATGATCAACTGTCTCGAAACAAGGCGCTTCCTTTGTTCTATTCGATCTGGATCGGATTGATCAAAGAACAGAGCTCTAGATGAGACAAGGAAGTTCTCGAATAATGGCCTTAAAATCGGGGAAAAAGTTCGTTCGAAGCGGCCTCTCGAAATGGAGTAGGTTCCATTGCTTCGTTGTTGTCTGGCTGAGAGCTGGTTCGTTGTTGGTACTTGTGCCAAGTCCTTTGGGACACATTGTGTGACTGGATTAATAATGGTGTCCTGCTCTTTTCCGCCGCTCGTCTGTTCATTTCGCCTGAATGATGGTAGTACTGTTCATTTTCATTTTACTTCAAATGGGTTCTCAAAAAACAGCACATTAAGCTCGAAATCCACATTCCCATATTCAGCCCTCAAGCGCGACATCTTCACTACCTAAATCCCAATCTGGTTGGAACACACCTACACTGTTCCTTTAACGATTGAGCCAGTCATTTCCAGGGAGACCAGATTAGTATTTGTACCTGGACATGGCCACAAAATAATGGCGTATCAATTTCGGGCGTATTAATATCATATTGGGTGTGTAGCTGGGACTTGGGTAGTTCGTTGCGGAACGGGCGCTTGTTTGCTGTTTGCCCATGGAACTCGTCGTAGTAATACATGAGTATCTGTAAGACGAAGAGGGACCATCTTGAGGATCCGAAAGGAGAACTAGATGAGATGTAGAGGTTTTGGGACTGTGTGGACAACACACTCGAAGGAAAGAAAAAAAGAAAGAGAGAGAGAGAGAGGGAGGGGAGCAAAGGCTGAGTAGCAAAGAAGAAAAAGGCTCGTTTGCGCTAATTTATTATGACAAAGATCTTCATACAAGTCTGGATGGAGAAGTCAGCCGGTGGTGGCTTCTGTATACTGATGCTATGTAAGCAGAGGGACCCAATGTCGTCCAGGGTAAAAGAGCCGGGACACCAAGCAATGCTTGAAGCCATTGGGACACTCTGAGATACAATTACTTCGACTTCTTTATGGCAGAGCACTTATGCTGATGTATCTCTCCTCTTGCCGCTTCATGTTGGAACGAGTAACAAGAGCGTCACAGACCTGAGAGGTTCAACAAAAGTTTGGCGGGCATTTGATTCCAGTCTGGTTGGAATTGCACATAAATAGTGCCAAGAGGCAATGCGCTTTCCAAAGCCATCAATTGTGGCCACGTTAGCCCGAAAGGCAGCCCCTTTCCGAGGCCATGACCTCATGAATCTCAAGACAGCTCCGTGTTGGCGGGCTCTAACGAATTGCCGCCAAAGAAGACGTGTCTTTGCATGGAAGGGATCCTGCGTTGTTGGTAGAGGTCCTTCTGCTCCTCTTCTGGTTCTCGTTGAGTCGTGGTCCTTTCTGACTGTCGTTCATAGCCATAGATCGTGGTTCTTCGACAGTTTCTGGCCATTTCGCACGTCAAGTTTAATGGCATCCATCCATCCCGTGGTAGAGAAAAAAGCCAATGCAATTGAGGGTGACCAGACCCAAGGGTAATACGAACACCCAACACCTCTTTAAATGCTCAACGCTGAAGCGAGACCTTGACACAAAGGGACTTGGTTTGAAACGATTGGATGAACTCACGAATCACTTATTATTAATCAGTCAGTTGTTAACCAAACCTGTTGCTGATATTGAACCTAAGGATCATTTTTGATTTCCGCTACACATACATTAGGGTGAATTTGAACCTTTGAGTTTGATTTAGGGAGCCTCTCCTCCAATGTCGATTCACCAAATCCTCGACTGTTGCACGTTTGGTTTCGAAAAAAAGTACATTTTGTAAAATTACGGACACTCACACGTGAAATAGAATAGAGAAGCAAACATTTGTGCCATGTGACTTCGCTCTAACCGCCAATTTTGAGGACAGTATCTTGTGTAAAAGTACGTACCGATCATTGTAAGCAACAGAAATGTTCGTACCTTTTGAAAAAGAGGTCGTCAAATTCAACTCCAGTTTTTGATTTTGTTTTTGTTGTTATTGTTAATTTATTGTTGATTATTGAAGAACCACTCAAGGCACCAGAAAGTGGTGAAGATAGAGTTTTGGTATTAATTTTGAAAGCATCTTCATAGGTTTTACAAGGAGGAAAGGTCCAAGATTTTATTGTACAAACCTGAATTCCCAAACATTGTCTTATGTAAAATGTATTCAGCAATGCCATCGAATTTGTTTAACTCGCAGATTTCATAGCTGCTACGTGAAAATTATTTGTACCTTCCAAACATAGTTGCAATTGATCCTGGTAGAATCCATAAAACAACTAATAGAGTGCGTTGTAGTTATTGTACTTTTTCCATTCAAAGATACTTGTCTTCTTGAAGAAATATCATAAACAGGCAAAGAGTAAATCATGCATTATCGGAAAACCAACCCTTGAAAGACAGGATAACGAAACAATGCAAGCGTGTCCATGTATCCATAGCGAGTAAATGTTTTAAAACAAGATTAATGAATAATGCAAATCCTCGATGAAACTGAAAGAAAACAAAGACATTATCGAGAAATAATTCACCCGAATGAAATCCTAGTCTTCTAGCTTATTATTATTCTTTTTTTATCGGAAAAAAATCAGCATCAAATTAATTCCAGCTTTCCCGATCCTTTTACTTTTCATAGCCACATGGCTTTGACCTTAACACTTTTGGAACCTATGTTTCACATTTGTAACATTAATTTTTGTGGGTGTTTTAAGGGGGAAAAAGTACCTAAGCTTCCGCACACACATGATGACACATCACCTATGAAATGATCCGTCATGAATGAACAATTCAGCTCAAAAATGTACCTTAAGATGACAGGTACTGAAACGTAGCCTAAAATCAGCTGTCGCTTGGGTCTAACAGGGTTAATTAGGAAGAAGAGAGTATATCTTTCAACGACTTGAATCTCTCTTAACCAGCACAAATTCTGTCCCAATTCAATACAACCCAGGGACCCTCTCTTTGTCGTTCTTGTCGTCGGTGGAACCAGCGCGTTTGTCCATATTGTCCCACTCCTGATGGCCTTCATCGATTTTTTTGATTCGGGCTTGCATTCACCAACGCTGCATGTTAGCTCTCGTCAAAATACTACTCTTCATTGTTCTATCTATTCTCCTTCGTTTAGTTTGTTTCAACTAATCAACCCAAACGCACCAATTGTTAGTTACACACCAGTTATTATACCAATTCAACGGTGCTCGACGAGATATTTTTGTTTCAAGTAGTGCTTTGAAATACATGGTGGCCAAATGGGAAAAGGAACTTGCTCTTTAAAAACAATTTCATATGGAAGTAATGCTAAAGATCGATCACACTGGAATAATTCAACCATGTTCTTGTTCAAGTATTGGCCAGTGGTTCTCATACCAATACTGTATGTTGGTTTCTACATAAGTTTGATCTACTTAAAAGGGTAAGGGAGACGTAAAAATGATCGACATATTTATTCATTTTCGAGACCTATCATGAGCTCTCGTTAATTGATCGAGTTTCGGGGTGTTGCATTATAAATAAGATCCCCCATGACCCGTTTCAGAGACATTGTTTATCGACCTTATGAGGATTGTAATTGTATGAAAGAGGCCGCTGAAAAGAGTCAAAAAGGTGGACATCAAAAACGACCCGATCAACGGTTAATGGAAGTGATCGATGAGAGGAACAAACGCTATTTCAAGTTTAAGTAAGACAATTTGAAATATACTAGACGTTGTCTCCAATACAACGAATATTTGGCAGGTGTGGTCATTCCTAGGATTGCTTCGAAAAATAATCCGCAATATGTTCATGAATAATTCAATTAAGAACAATCTTATCCATATATTATTCATTGCGTTTGGAATGGCTTTTGTAAGACAACAGTGCTTTATGTGGAACTAAATGATTGTCAAATAGTTTTCCTTTCGGATATTTTTCCAAATTGCTTAAAATATTGAGATTGAATTTAAGCACGAAAAATGTGTGTTGTGACCCGTTCTTGGCCATGTAATTCTGTTGTGAATTGTAATTGTGAATTTGAACAAAAAACCCGACTCATCTGTGTATCTTTTTTTTCAGATCTCAGCATGAAAAGCAATTGATCAATGGTCAGCAAAATGTCGAAGGAGAATCAAGTCAGAAGTTCGTAGTTCGTGATTCAAAACAAAACCAAATGGAACAGTTCCTAATCATGTCTGAGGGAGGCAAAAACAAAGGTGAAAGATTCTATGGCGCTTTTAAGATGCCGTACGCATCACTTGACCATCAAATGGAAAACTATAGCTCACTACTGAGACGTAATTGTCTGAAATGGAGCCTAGTTTCAGGGAAAGTGAGTTGTACCCAATGGAGAGAGCCTGAACTTGTTTACCATATGATCCCACCGCCTCCATTTGGATTCCTATGATCTTGCTCAACCATCCACTGAATTTGTCAGATTTTTGAATACTCTCAACACTCCTTTGCACAATCAAATCGAATCATTACTAATCGAGCATTTTGTATTTCAAATCAGTAAACATTTGAGTGATATTTCGAATATGCGGAGTGTGTTGTTTGTTATTTAAATGGAGTGAGGCAATGAATCTCCTTGAGGTCATCTTAACCCAATGTGGTTTGGGTTTCTTGGTGACTAAATGTTCTCGTCAACTCTTTGCCATCTGTAATTGTGGTTTCAACGGTGACTGTTTTGATGGGAGTGTACTCATCTGGAGAAGGTTCTGCGTCCACTGTCTTTTTCTTACAACATTTTTCATACAACTTCCACACTCCAAGGGCCGCCCACAATGGAAGACCTATGGCATAGGCAAAACTTTGAAAAATCTAAACAAGACATATTGGCAGCTTTTCTGATTATAAAACCACCTACCTGTTATCACAAGCTGAGCAACTGGTGCCACTGAGGCCAGTTCTCCGTAAGGAGCTTCTAACGACACTTTAAGTAAGATGAAGGCAATGCCACCGTTTTGAAAGGCGGTCTCAATGGAGACGGCCACGATTTTGTCCCATTCTAATCGGAATATCCAAGCCAACCCTGCCCCAAAGAAGTAACCGGCCCCTGCTACCATAAAACCAGCTGCTACCATCGGCCACGTGATAAGTTGGAATATGAAGAGGTTGACGTAAACTCCAACCTAAGGAGAACAAAGCAAGCATTTGATTTAGAAGCAATTTTTACAGGGTGATTCATAAGAAACGGAAGTGATGACTTTGCCTGTAACTCACACTCTCAAAAAAAAGTTATGATGCACATAGCAATCCTTGAGATACATGGTTTTTTTTCAACTCTTCAACTCTCCTTGGTTTGGAAGTGCGGATGAATGTAAAAAGTCAAAGCCATAAACGCTCTTTTTATATCGATACTTTGCGAGAAAATGTTTTTCCTGACTGTTCATATGCAAATGAGCCGAGTTAATTACAACTAGATCATAAGTGTTCAATGTTTCGTTTCTTTTGGAGTACCCGGTACGTACACAGCACTGTATCACCCGTTGATGTGTTTAACAGAAAGTTTAAAGCATACCAATATCAGGCCAATAGTATTAAGTCAATAAGATTTGTCAAAAAGGCCCATTACTGGTGGTTTTTCAGAATGCTCTCAGGCCAACAGCTGCATTTCAAAGGAATCTTTAGACCGGAGGAACGTTAGTGTGACTCAATATTAAAATATTCTTAATTTTCTCTTGCAAAACAATAACTGACGAGGCAAGTGGGTTAAGGGCGTTAAGGTACAAATGCTTGGGTCTCTTGGCTATCCGAGAAGTGGATCTCAACGACATTGTTCGTACTCGAAAGAGAATAATTATGAAATATTTGAACTATTTTAAAAGATAAAGCTTGGAAAAGGTTCCATCTAGCCATTCAGTTTCACAACCTTGTTCAATTCCAAGAGAGTTACACATGATTTGGAAATTGTTTTGTTTATTGTTCGCTGAAAACTCGTCTATTGATTGATTACTTACAGTGAATATGAAGAACACGGTCAAAAGAGTGAATGGGACAATGATTTTGTCCATAATGGCAGCTACCCTAAGCCACTTGTACCTAATGCCCATCCCCAAGGCAATTGGTGCAATCAAACTGAAAAGTTTCAATCAAAGCCATAATTGATCATTCTACCCAAATAACATTTCCCATCGTCTCACGTTACCTAATCAGAGTAGTCATGAGTTGTCCGAAAGGAATTACGAGGTCTTCATCGGTTAGAAGTGGTCCCATGAGCCACAACCAAAGGGGCATCATTCCTGAAGGTACAAATAAATCCCTAATAAAACAGATAAATCAAGGGTGCGTGAGCATTGCAACTGACCCAGCGCCGCCACAGTGCTAATAAAAGTCATTGTGATGGACAAGTTGATGTCGCCCTTGAGAAGAATGCACCAAAAATTCGATCCAGTCCCACCTGGACAACATCCCAAGACAAAAAGACCCAATCGGAACAAGGTGTCGTTGGTCATGAGCCAACCAATACCATAAGCAAACTAGAATGGAGGGAAATCATCCGGTTAGTCTCTTGTATTCTAACCTTGCACCCAGGCTCACAGATTTGTACTTGTGCAATCGATAAGTTCATCGACCTTGGAACTCGGAACTATTGACTGACACAGGAAGTGCAAATAATTATGTACGAGGGCTAGCCTTTTGATCGATCCGCTCTTCCGTTCTGATGCCAGAGATACTTGATCAATTTATCTTCATATGTTTCTTGTGTGAGCGATCATTTTTATTATTATATTTTACTCAAACACAGGGTAGTGTGTACTAAAGAGATCAGGCAGATTAAAAGATGATTATGTATTTGAGTCAGCAATTTAAATGTCCGAATACCGAGTCAACCGAGACCAAAAGAGAATCCCTAATACTCTAAGCTCTGATTAATCGTAGTATTAGAATGGTTTTTGTTACACTTTTGGCTCATCAAGTAAGTATCCGTGAACCCCAATTCACGCCCATTCAAAAGGTTTGAACAATGATGTGCGCCAATTTAATTTGTTTTTTGTTTCAAAAAAAGCTTATCAACCCATTCTAGGGAATGTTCTCAAGGCCAAACAAGTTACAACATACTTTCCCAGACTGGACTTGGGCTGAAAGTTCATGGAGTAGTAAATGTACCCGATGTTTCTTTGGGTCGCGATAAATAGGTCACAAGTTAAAAAGGTCACCGTAAAACGATCGGGGTAAAAAAGCGAACCCCCTTTGAACTGCCTACAAATTTATGCAAAAGCCTTTTAAATAGTAGGGGGAAATATCGAGGATTGTTAACAGATAAATGTAATGTATAAAAATTTAATACTTTCAAGAAGTTCTAAATACTGATGCTTTTATTTAACTAAAATTTACCAATAGGAACCTACGTTATGGCCCTTTTTTACCAAGTCCGTGAATTGCATGGTTGTAAAAGAATGAGAGAACTTCATTTTTTTTAGATAAATCCATCTTTCAAATTCTTGCAAAATACTCCCATCACACTTATTTCATTTCCATTTTTGGTTGAAATTGAGCCCCTTAATCGGTGAATTGATCTATTGGCCAAGTATTCTTAGTAAAATGACTACTATTGCAGTCCTTTTGCGCTTTCACCGAATCTTGCTCATGTATTGTATCTCCATACAAGTTTTGTACTTTCACGAAACAAAAAATATCACGTGTGTTCTTGCGTTTTTTCATTAAGATCTCAAGGCTTTTTTAGCTTCACGGGAAAGTGACTATTAATGATTGCCATAATTTCAAGTATACGTTCAAATAACTTAATCGAAAATGACCTGATGCGCGAAGAAAAATAGATTGTCATTGCAGAGTTGTGTCTTCTGTGCATTTCTTGACCAGTGTTCGTTAATATTCTTGGCTATTATTGACATGTCAACCCCACGATTTGAATTTTGACCATCGACATACGTCAGTCGTCTATTATTTGTCTTTCTTATCCTCCTTTTCAAAATCAATAATGATTTTAAATAGAGATTAGATATCCTAAGGAATGGATGTGTTCATGATAGGGATTTAAGGATCAATTAATTTCAATGGTATTGCAAGAAAATTATCCTTTAATTGTGGACGATCATAAAGTTAATCGTCCATTTTGAACCATATTTCCTACAATTTGAGGTGAAATGTTAGCCTCATCCTGAAGAAGGGCTTATTTAAACCACAATAAACACTAACACTTCTGATATTAAAGTATAAGACTTACCAATGGCATGAGAATGAATTGACAAATCATGCCCACCAAAGGACCAATCGGTTTTTTGAACACACCCTTGATAATGTTCAAGTCCAATTGTCCTCCCATGTTCACGGTGTTGGCGATAATCATCAAGGTCATGATCAATGTAAAAAGATCATTCATAGTCTGATCTTTAACAACAACAATAATATGAATTTTCCGCATCAGAGTGGGCTCATCCTTGGATAGTGTGAAATGAACGGCAGGATCGATCTCTTCATGATTTTCACTAGCTTTCTCGTTTCCTTCAGCACTTTCGACTGATTGGTCTTCTTCAACGGATCGTTTTTTTCGAGACTCGTAGTCATAGTCATATTCATAATCGTTGTCAAAAAAGTTTCCGCCAAAGGGCGCTTCAGTAGTTGTTGTGGTAGTTCGCTTTCGACGTCTCCTATTGGGTGGATTGATTGGTGGTCGATTGGTTGGGCCGACCGGCAAGTTTGGCGGGGGCAGTTCACCGGGTTTGTTCAGGGTGACCAGTTGGCCATAAACTTCCAAATTGTTATATCCAATAATGACACCTTTAACTGTTAGGTTGATGGCTTTTTGTAACCTAATTTCTTCTGGTGTCACAATAAGCGAGGCATTTAGAGCGGCCAATGCCCAAGAGACTTTATCCTCAAAACTGAAAGTTAGATTAACGCCTTGATTGGCAGGCCACGATTGCTCTTCGTCTGTGGTCTCATCAAAACTAAGACGCAAGGTGACGTTTTGTGCATGGTTCATGGCAATTGGCTCCACCATGTCATATTCAACTTTGAGAGTCCAGGCTCCAGATGTGAACAGAAGGCAGGAAAAGAACCATGTCGCCAAATGTGGAGACAGCTTCATCTTTAACAAATGATTCCTCCCTCTCTTTTAAGCTAAAAGAAAAATGAATATTGTAAAATATTTTAAAAGGTATATTTGCCTTGCGCTCTTCTTAAAGACGTGTCTTGACTTATCATTACCCATGTATAACTTTTTCAGACCAATGGTTCTTACAATCGCAATAAGATGAAGCTAGAAAGGCTCATAACGTAACACTTACACATGTTGCCAAGCGTATTCTTTCAGGGGCACTTTTTGCTTAATTTAAGTATGATTTGTAACTCGCAATTACTCGTGATTGGTCTTCAAAGATTGTTCCTATTAAAATAGAACCTTGGTTCTTAGCGTAGAATTGCCATTTAATAGGTCGCGTGCGTTTGGAGTACTCTGCAAACTGTAATTTAAATAATTTGAGTATGTCAAATTTATATAAATTTCAATCCAACTGGTGACCTGAATAAACTTAAGAATCGTTAATCTAATAGCAACCTCATTTGCACTGGTTCTCAATATTAGGTCATATTTTATGTCTGTTAAGGTGCATGCTTCAAGCATACTTTGTCCGTTGACCTCCAACTTTTTCCGGCTTGTCAGAACTTTTTGAGTTCTAAAATAACGCCACATGAATTTTAGTCATTAATTAGCACATGTCTAACAAGAATTGAAATAATATACCTTAAAAGCCATAAAGGTGCTTGAAGTCTTAAATACAAAACATCAGAGGCATTATTCTTCAAAGCTGAGTACCATTTGTCACCAATGACAATTTCATTTCTGGTTCTGCCCTCAGAAGGAAACGAAGTACTCGCTCTTTTCCAAAAAGGCATCGAGTTCCAGATGAGAAACATGGGATGCTTCTTGAGAATTTGGTTAACATTAGTTTAGGTCAGGAAGTTGTAAAAGATAATTTGAAATCTTATATTTACTTTTCCTTCAAGGAAATTTCCGTTTCTCAGTTTGAACTACAATGAGTAGTAGCTTTTGATTTCTAAACCATAGAGACTGGATTTAATTAAATTACTTTCAGTCTAAAAGAAATGTCAGTTGACAAATATGGCCAACAAATGGAAGAAACAATTTCACAAGTACTTAAATCTAATTGCCAGTACAAACTCTTATATTCTTTGAAATATCGAACGCCAGTTCGTGAAAAGTAGTCGCAATTAAAGAAATGATAGGTTTGCTTTGCATTTTGTATCCTAAAGACATATTTCAGTTGATTTTCTACCATTTGTACTCACAAATATTAAGATAGTGGAATTATTTCTAACGGCGGTGACCACGAAAGTTTGCAAAAACCTCAGATTTTTAGATAAATTTTTATTAGTAGGTTTTGGCTTGTGTGAGAAACGTTGAACATTCAGACATTCTTGTTTAAACAACAACTAGCTTTGTTTAAAGAAATATCAAGAAATGAGGGCCGACTGTGTTTAAAGCAATGGCAGAAAAGTTACTTTCGGTATTTTCCACAGTGGCAATCAAGTTTTGATGTGTTTTGAGTTAAATTTTGGGCATTGGTTCTTGTTAAGGTTCTTGGTTCAGAAAGCTTATCACAACTAACTTTTTCAAAAGAATGAGACAAAAATATTTCTAACTCGGAACAAATTTAGTTAGTTTGCAGTAAGTCAGGTTGTTTGTTTTGGACAATCA
>CM021315.1:9852914-9910269 GCA_010645155.1 Tigriopus japonicus | reverse complement strand
TATTAAGCGATCGTAGGAAGATTAGCGTGCAGTCAATGAGACAGGAAGTTTTGAAGACTCCCATGGATAAGCTCACCTTGAGTAGCGTTCTGAGAGGTTTGTCGTGGTCATGAATCTAGTCATCAAACAAACTCTGGACTTAGCAAGACGAAGGTCAACGCTCTGACAAAGCAATCCGCTTATCGTCGGAACAAGGCGCGAAAAATGGATTCTGGAAGACGCAAAAATGATCTCAAGGTCAATAAAGGTGCAAGCAAGACCTGTTCAAGTTGTGGGTATGAACATTCCATTGGCAAGTGCGGCGCTAAAAACCTTTCGTGCCATTCTTGTGGCAAACGAGGTCATTTTCAAGAAATGTGTAAGGGTAAACTTGCTTTGGAATTTGTCAAGACCCAGAATGCTGTCTCTGTACGCAATGTGTCGTACACCAGTACTTATGTGGACTTGAATATGTTTCATGGAAAAGGCGCTGCTTATGGAATTCCATGGTTACCTGATACGGGTGCAGGTTGTGATACCATATCAGTTTTTGACATGGGTGAGTTTGTGGGCAAGAAACTATATCGTTGGCGAAGTGATTCAGATACCTTGTTGGGTGCTGATGGGAAACCTTTGATTTCGAGAGGTGTTATCACCACCACGTTACAGTATGGTGATCGGAAGTATGATGCAGATGTCCATGTTCTGGACCAATGCAATACTCGTTTGCTGAGCCGTCAAGGATGTGTGGCATTGGGGCTGATCCCGCCAAATTGGCCAAAATTGATCTCATTTTTGTCTCTGGATGATGCCTCTGAAGTCCACCCAGATCGATTGGTTAATACGGCGGAAACAACTACTGCCAATGCAGTCACAAGGCAGGGCCTCATTCAAGAATTCAGTGAAGTTTTCAATGAAGATGGGCCACTTTGGGCAATGAAAGGGCCGCCTATGAAGATCAAATTGGTACCGGAAGCTGTCCCAGTTCGACAATATAAGGCCTACACGGTCCCATTTCATTGGCAGGAAAAGGTCCAGTCACATCTTGAATCTATGGATAGAAAAGGCTTTACAGAGGATGTACCTCCAAATGAGATTCCAGAATGGACTCACCCAATGGTGGTAGTGCCCAAGAAAAATTCCGATGAGCCACGAATAACGGTGGATTTTACGTCCTTGAACAAGTTTATCAAACGTCCTGGTTATCAGACCAAAATTCCAAAAGAGGAGGTGATGTCCATACCTCCTGGAATGACCGTTTTCACAACGCTGGACGCAAGGCATGGCTATTGGCAAGTCCCACTCAGTGAAGAAAGTAAACCCTTGACCACGTTCGTTACTCAGTGGGGCTACAAGCGGTTTTTGCGGAATGCCATGGGTCTGATTTCCGCCTGAGATGAGCATAATCGACGAGGGGATGAGGCTTTGAAAGGCATGGAGAATGTGAAGAAGATAGTGAAGATGTGGTCATATATGATCGCTTGCCAGGTGCTGAACATAATGAATGAGTGCGGGAGGTGTTGCGACGTTGCCAAGAAGCTGGGATTACTCTGGGAAAGAAAAAGTTCATTTTGTCTCAGCCTAGTGTCGAATGGTGCGGCTATCAGTTGTCGAAACATGGATATACTGTGATCCCATCCTTGGTTCTGGCTTTATCCAAGTTTCCAGTTCCCAAGAATCGCACTGACGTCCGTTCTTTTTGTGGCTTGGTTCAACAATTTGAATCATTTTCATCGGAGATTGCCAAATTGTCCCAACCACTTCGATCTCTGCTATTGCCCAAGGTCGCGTTTTTATGGGAAGGACATCAACAAAAGGCGTTTGAAGGCCTAATTGCAGCCTTAACCTCACCAAGAGTCCTCATTCAATATCGTTTGGGTGCAGGTCTAAGGCTGGAAACGGACGCAGCCCAGACCAAAGGCTTGGGATTTGCACTATGGCAACACGAACCTGATGGCAAACAATGGAAATTACTTCAGTGTGGTAGTCGATGCGTGAATCCAACGGAATCCCGTTATTCAGCCACAGAAGTCGAACTTTTAGCTGTGGTATGGGCGGTCAAGAAGTGCAAGGTTTTCTTACGTGGTGCCACTTTTGAGCTTGTGGTGGACCACAAACCGTTGGAGAGCATCATCAATCACAAGAAGCTGGATGAAATTGAAACTCCACGAATAATTCGCCTGAAAGAAAAACTGTCGTGTTATTCTCCAGTGTTGATGTGGCGTCAAGGTAAAAAACATACCACAGTTGACATCTTCTCTCGCTTCCCTGTTAGTGCTCCTGAAGATGATGATTTGGAAGGGGAAAATGAGATTAAGGAGTTCACCCGTTCCATTGCCGTGAATGCTTTGCAAGCGGCTGATGCAATGGTCACAGACGTCACATTGGCCAAGGTTAAAGCGGGAAGCCATAATGATGGTGTTTATCGTAAGTTGAGAGATGTCATTGTCAACGGATTTCCAGACCACTAGAATGCGTTGGATGAGGATCTCCGTCTTTATTGGAGGTTGCGGTCCAACCTTTCCATTTTTGATGGATTAATCTTCTACGGTTTACGTGTAGTGATTCCCGAATCTTTGAGACCAAGTGTGTTGGTAGATTTGCACGCGGCTCATCAGGGCAAGGAGAGAACCCTTCGTCGGGCTCAACAATGCGTCTTTTGGCCGCACATGGCACAAGATATTGCCAAACTGGTGGAACGTTGTGTGATGTGTCGAGAGTTGAAATCCAGTCATCAGAAAGAGCCGTTGATCCATGATGAACGTCCAGTGTGGCCCGGCGAGGCTGTGGCTATGGATCTGTTCCATCATGCCGGTCGTGAGTTTCTCGTGATCGGTGACAGATATTCGGGCTGGGCCGAAGTGTACGATTGCGGCCGTGGGGTGTCAACCCACGATGTCTGTGAGCGCATTCTGGAATGGTGCATGCAGTTGGGGGTTCCTCGCCGTTTGACTTCTGATGGAGGCTCCCAATTCAAGTCAAAAGAGTTTGCCGAATTTGTAAGAGGTGGGGCATCTAGCACGACCCCCCTCGCCTCACCACCATGAGAGCAATGGATTTGCCGAGGCTATGGTGAAGTCCATGAAGCGCATTGTACAGAAAGTGGCTCCCAATGGCAAGATCAATTCTCCATCGTTTTTCAACGCCATGTTGGAGTATTGCAACACCCCGAAAAAGGATAACGTATCCCCGGCTCAGCGTCTTTTCGGTCAGCCTACCCGTACACGTCTTCCGTGTGGTCCAGCCGCTTTCCGTCCCGATTTGTGTCAGACGTTGAGAGAAGCAGATCAAAGAGCAACCGAGTTAAGAGCCAAAGTGAAACTTCGATATGACGGGGGTGCTCATGCTTTGAAGGGATTGGCTTCCGGAGATATAGTGCGAGTGCAACACTCGCAATCAAAATTGTGGGATACACTCGGTGAAGTGATCAAGAAGTTCTCGAATCGCCAAAGCTACTTGATCAAAACAGAAACGGGCCGCTTGAAGTGGCGTAACCGACGCTTCTTGCGTCAAATACCGAGTAGCACATCTCAGGGCGACGATCCTAAACCAACGGAGAAGCGTCCTGAATCCAGAAGGGGAACCCGAAACCGGAGAGTACCTCAGCGATTCAATGTGAACCCGTGAGTTATATTTGCGGCCAGATGAACTCGTCGAGGGGGGCATGTAGGCTACTCATGCTTGCTCCATTCTCACACCTTCCAGTGAACTCTCTTTCTCTCTCCCTCTCCAAATGTACTTTTATCATCAGTTTTCCTTTTTCCTCCGATGTGAATAAAGTTTGATCCGAAACGCTCAGTTGAATCTATTATCAGTTAATTCCAAAAGAACAAATCAAACCATGAGAACGATCATTTCGATCATTTTTATCTGACTCCACGAAACTTTTAGGTTGCGTTAAGTCTTTGCTCCTAAAGTCATAGTTTTAGATAGTTGAGATAGTTTAATATACTTTCGAGACAAAAATTGCTAGGTTCGGTTAGGTTAAGAAAGGTAAAGATAGATTTGAAATGTTAATTGTTTTGAATTTAAGTTTAAAAATTCGCAACCTCACAGAGTGGATCCAGTCACATGTTTTACTTTCGAACGTTTAGTTTGCATAATAAAGTTGGGTTACAGTAAATATCATAGATTTCTATCACAAGTAAGAAGCACTTCTTATAAAAATGATAAAAGGATTCCAACTTCAGTGAGCGAATTTGATTTCCCATATTAAAACCTTATCTTGTGGAATTCGGTTCCCTGTTGAACTTTGTATTGTTATAGAGCGATGTTCGCATACATATATGTACAGGGTCAGCGGATCAATTGTAGACCCCTTGAAACGCTCATAAATTTTGCAATGTTCAATTGATTTTTTTCACATTTCCATTGTCAGACTCACAAGGTATTACTTATTACATACGTAATTTGAATTAAGTTCGTTAATTTTATCCTTCTGTTCCATTTTGTGAACAAGTTCGAGTGATTCTAGGCTTACATTAATTGAGAGCCAATGTTCCTCTTTGAACCGGTACTTGGTCAATCCAATTTTGGAAACCACTCCGAGATTTTTACTTTTTGCTTTGACATTTTCAATTGGTAGACGTTATGTATCAATTTTTGATATAAAGACATACTCCGCCGTGGGGATAAATTGGATTACTGGGCCTTTCTCTGTCGTAGCGGAATCATGCAAGGATTTCTTAATACGAAGTTCCGTGGTCTATGAATAATGTGAAACCTTTATTTTCAACTCTTCATCAAGTACCCCGTTCCTTAGCAAAGTTTCAGTGAGGCAAATAAAAATTATCCGTTTGGCTATGGCCAATTCTTCGACCAGTTTGATCTTGGAAGTCATTTTTTTAAATGAGACATTTAGCGTCAAGGTAAATTCCTTTCAAGCAACTAGTTTTTTCTTTTGCATCATTAAAATTAGGTTTTGGACCATCCCCTCGAGCCGTAAAAAATCCACTTTTGCCACAAATGCACTTGGATTTTCTTGTGTTCCCACACTGGGGACCGTAGGTTAAAAATTGGCAACATTTGAATAAGTTTAAGGTGAATTGCCGATGTGGGTCCCCAACTGACTGAACCGAGGGTAGTAGACGGAAGGGGGAGGGAAGGGAATACAGATAGGATTTGAGGGCTGTACCGGGGGATTGAAGCTCACAAAGGCTGGGCGCTTGCGTTGCGTCCCTTTAACATGAGCATATTTGCACTTGTAATTGTAGCAGTTTCCAAATTTTATTGATTTGAGGCGCATGACGGGGTGAAATAACTCGCAATTTTCTTTACTACATCCTTTGCTTTTATGTTTTTTCAGTTCGTACTGGGTTAGTTTAGGACACTTTTTCGATTAATTCAAGAGATTCCGCGCGCAACTTTTGTTGAAAATAGAGGCTTGGTACCAATTATTTTACGCCCAGAGCACCAAATTGAGATCTCTAAGTCTTCTTCAGAAACGGTCTATAATATGCGTAAATAATGCAAAGTGGTTGTCTCATTCCGATGTACTAAAACAAACGTGCGGAAACTTCCAGATTTCCATACCTTACAAGTGGTTCAATTACTGAGCATTGGAAAATGCTTTTCCAAATGAATGGAATATATTAACTAGCCCTGATCCAACCATAACACGAGGGTAGTTTATAAAAAGAGTACAACTCTTACTCACACTAAAATATGACACCACTCCTTGCCAACTTAGAGAATGTTTTGTTTGCCTAAATACTTCTCATAATTGAGTCAGCAATTCGAAAAAAGATCGATATTGAACAAGATCCCATCCTTGCTCGATCAATGCCGACTAATTTTGACCCCTTACATCGTCCGTTCTCAGACAAGGGTTAGTACTTAGTATTCAATTCAAAAGGAAAATGTGTGACTCATGTTTTCTCTTCCTCCTTGTCTTCCTCTTTCCAACTTTTAACATAACCATTGATAATCTTTCTCTCTTGTGTCCAGTTTCTGGTGAAAACAAGCAATAGCTTATCCAGGACCTGAGAAATATCCGTTCATTAAACTGATATGTTAAGTTGAGATCCCATATCATTATCAATGTACTAATGTTTTCAAATGGGCAAAATATTTCTGAAATACAATACAATACAATTCTCCAAGCCTTGAGTGCCTAAAATTTAATTTTTTTGTCTATTGCAATGCAATCACTCCCGTGAATAACAAGTTCCAGACAACGTTTAGGCTCTTCACTAACAGAGTTGAAAAATTGATCCATCACTCCCTGACAATTCTAAATCGAATTCTCGAACAGTAAGAAGTAGTACACTTACTCCAAGCAATGAAAATTAACAAAGAAACTTCTCTTCTTGATTGTTTCAACACGTAATCTGGCTTTATTTAGGTACTCATCTCTTTATTTAGGCCTTTCAACTCATGGGTGCAAATTAAAAAGTTCCCGCCGGGATCAATTCTTGCCTATCAGACATTCTTACGTGTACCATTATTTTCAGTTTAACCAGGGATACCGGAGGATTGGACATGACTTTGGGCGAAGCTAGGCCACTTTTTACTGGATGAAGTTAGAAACCTTAGAATGGTCGGAGATGATCCGTTGTAGTTCCAAATGAGGTAAGGAGAAAAAAAGTGCGAGTTTTTCATGTTGTTCCTTAGTTATTTTCCTTTTAGTCAAATTTCCAGAAAGTTGCAACTTATGTAGTAAAAAATCTAGAATATTGGATTTAGTCAATTGCAAAGAAAAAAGAAAATGTCCCTTGGTAGTTCAAAAAAGCAGCAAAATATCAACTTTAGGTCTTAAGTCTTCCCTTGAAGAATAACACTTAAAAGAAAAAGTGGCCTAGCTTCGCCCATGTCCACTCCTGAGTTGGCTTAACACAATAATCAAATACCTGTACATTTCCCTGTTTGAGCCCTTGGGACTAAATGACATCATGGAATCGCTGAGATGATCGTGACAGTTGGCACAGTGTTTTGTATTTTCCTCAGAAAGAGGACAGAGTTTTGAGTTGAAATGGACCAAAATGTCTTAATCCTAAAGATCGACCAAAAAAGAAGTCCATGAGTCTCAATTAGATCTGAAACGGAGGCGGTTTATGGACTAAAAACGCCGAAATCTACACTTGGCCCACCGACCATTTACTCTCCACAAATGAACTCTAAAAAAGCTGAATTACTGTATTACTCTGTTGCCTATTACAAAAATGTAATTACTCTGGCCCCATTTGGAAATGTATATAAATACTCCATAGAAAAATTAAAGACAGTTCAAGAGAAAAGTGTTTTTTGGGCAATTTTGTGGCCATGAAACTGACACTTGAAAGTAAGCTGTGTGGCCAAACTTTGCATGGCGAAAAATTACCAATACTTCCAAGCAGCAACATCAGGAGCCCCACTTTAATTTTTTTCTTATTTAGCTATTTTGCCGAAGAAATAAACACCTTTAACAATTGTTAAAAAAGCTGATTTATTCATGTTAATGGGATCCAGCATAGTTATCCATCAAAGTTTTGGCATTTTCCAAAGCTTCCTCAATATCCGAGTCCTCCGTACCAGATTCGCGGAACCGATGAAGTTTGTTCAGATTGATCTTGGTTGTCCGGTCGCAAATACTTTTAAGGTAATTATGAGAACCATCTGAGGAACTCCAAGTCACCAACGAGGGTAAATAGGTGAGTTTTTCATGAGCAGCTCTGGATCCTTGGCCAAGACGACCTTCAGTATCAATACGCTCATCAAAAAACTCAGGAAAAGGCCTTGAAACGGGAACGCCAGTCTCGTAGGAATGAACCACGTTAACAGATCTTGGGTTTCTTTCGCCAAAATGCCTCTCCATGGCTTCCTCAATGGAAGAACAACCATGAAAAGGATGGCTAGCAAATTTTTGAGTTTTGTTGAAATCGGATGGTTTTAAAGAGTTAGATTTAAACCCTCTGCAAGTCACGGATTGAGCAACGATTTTGCATTTATCGCTCTTCACACCGGGCATCAATGGTAAAAAGACAATTTCTGAGTTGAAAGCGTCAACCAAGAATTGATCGTCATCCAAAACCCACGGAAATTGGACATTGGCGTTTCCCAACTTTCTCCCATTTCCATTCAATCCATTGGCCAAATCATAGATTCGGGTTTGTCTGGATCTGCTTTCGTTCATTCTCCATGGAAGTGTCATTGAATCTAAAGCCGAAGCCAAGATTGCCGAACTATGATACATCAAATTGGGCTTGTATTTGATCCATGGCACAGAACGATGACTATTGGGTAACACAAAGGTGTCCTTGGCCAACGATAGCGGAGTATTCAAGGTCGAACCTTCAAGTTGCCCATTCAGAGTCAATAAAGTGTTCAAAAGTCTGGTTGATCCGAGGACTCCAGAGTATTCTTCATATGCGCAAGGCGAAGTGGAGAAGTTTAGGATGGTTTTGTTTCCATATTCATCAGCCAAGAGGTCTATCAACCCCGAACCAACTCCACCAAACCCATTAAAGTCGTCTAGTAAAAGCTGAAACCCTTGGACGGAATCCGCATCCTCGACGAAAAACCGAATTCGATCTTCGACTTCTTCACCCAAATCTGATTTCCAGGCCTCGACGCCCAAACCAAATACATCAAATGGTTTCAAGGTGTTCTTATGCTGATACTCTTGGAGCAAGGCATTGGATTTAGGATGGAAACGTCCATGAAGATAATCCGACCAAGTCCGAACTTGATCATCCAAACTATAGCTCCTACAAGCGTCCCTTGAGCCACCAGATTCACATCGGTCTTTCTCGGGCTCACTCCGAGATTGGATGGAATTCTCCAAACTATCCAGTTCCAATTGATAAGCATTTTTCTTTAGGGGCTCTTCTTTTTGCACCACTGTGGCACCTTCCCACAAAAGACTGTCACTCTTGGGCACTTCTAGCCCGTCATACAGGTCCCCGAACTCCGGAAGTGCTCCAAGAGCTCCCTTTAGGTCCACATTCACGACCCGTGGAGTAAAAGTCACTTGTCTGGTCAAAGTCTGACCTTCACGAAAGAGCACATCATGACAGATCTCAGATTGGCCTTCATAAACAAAATTTGCCTCTTGAATGTTCCAGAAATGTGCACCAACGTAGTTGGCATAATGGCCCACGTGCAAACTTACCACAGCGCGATCACTCATGTTTTATGTATTATTATTTTAAACTGATAGAAAAAGTTAAGTGCGTTGCTCCAAAGACTTGAACTTGGCCTCCAGTTTCTTCGAATAAGCATCAAGTTTAAACGCCGCAGTCTCGAGTTGTGTCACAGATTCGTCGATTTCATCAATTTGCTTCAAATATGGCTCCAATTCAGCGTATTTCAAATTCAATGCAGCCATTCCTTTAGCAATGTTTGACGTGATTTGTCTCATATCCGAATACTTGGTAGCCGTCACACTGAAATGAAGCGAGAAACTCGTTAATCAGAAATACTGATGGGTTTCGAGTTGGATTTTTGGCCGAGTTTTGCCACTTTGGATTTTAAGGTCAAAAAGTTGTCCCCCAACTAATCTTCTCAAATAGAGACGTCATAAAATATGGCAGCACTGCCAACTCGAAATCCAAAAGTAAAGCTACTGATGGAACTCGAAATCGAACTAGTTCGAGTGTTGCCAAATTGGTCCCTGTTTAGGTCTTTTTGAAAACGTTCAATACAACCTGCCCTAATCAACAATGATAAACTTCCAAGTAAAAAATGGCAGCACTCCCGGTTCGAAACCCATCACTAATCAGAAATGCTTGATTTCTGTTCAGTGTTGCCACAATTTTACAATGAGGAATCTTGGCCTAAATATCTAAATAATCTATAAATTTATGTTACCTGTTCATTTGTTCGAGGAGTTTGTATTCTTCTGTGGTGGATTCGAGCTCGCCTTGGATCCATTCGGACGATTTGCTGAACATCAATGAGGCCAAATGGTTCAAATGCGGATCATGCGGGTCCAAAGCCTCGAAGGAAGAGGTCGATGTGGACAAAGTTGTTGTTTGTCCTTTGCCTGGATTTGCCTCGGCCATGATCAATGAGTCATAATGCTCTTAAAATAACAAATTCGACCATAAGTGAGCTTAGATTTCTTGCACAGTTAAATCTATCGTGCTATTTCGATTTGACAGCTGATATCGTTGTTTCATCTCGTGATTGGCGGTACTTTAAAAAGTATTCACAAAACCTCTATTTCTGCATTTTTGCTTGCTTACAACACCCTTAAAAGATTCATCTAAAAGTCAGTAGTCCATAGTAGCAGACCTGTACCAGTTACATTTGAAACGAAACCAATTACCAATTTCTTTTAATGGATTATATTTTAAAAGTCCAAAGTTCGTAAACGGCAAAGAGCACTTCGCAATAGTATTTAGTAAGCTCCTTAGTAGTATCTAAATATTTCTGATCTGATGCAGACAAGATGAAAAATATCTGAGAAACATTTTAACTTTACGTTGCTTTTATAGCTAAATAGTTAATTGTGATTTGTAAATGACAAACCTCATTTAATTTGGCTGAAATGCAACTTATAATCCTTATTTTGAATTAAAACAGAAAATAAATGAAACATATTTTTCAATAGTACATTGATCGTACGTCAGATGTATGAATCATTCTGTTTGTTTGTAACAGACTTCGTAATAATTCTTCCGAAAAAATAAGCCAAATACTGCCTTAATGGTCCTTGTTTAGCCCTCATAAACCCCGTGTAACACTTGTCACATTCGTATTTTTTGAGTGTTATAAGAGTGAAAAAGATAACTGGGCTAGAGTCTTCCAAACTGGAATTAGAAATATATTTGGAAATGTTTGCATGACTTTGGGAGTTGTCTTTCTATAAACTGGTGATGGACCGAAAGGGCTCATGCCCTTTCGGTTGAAAGCCTAAAGAGGCCTTAACCGAAACCGAAAGCAGCTGACAAAATTGTTTAAATGCAAAAATCGCCTTAAAAATTTAAGTTCCTCATGTGTTCGTTGTTGGGTAGTCGCAAATTTTGAAAATCCGGAAAACTTAAATTTCAGAGGTTTTTGGACCAAAAAAAAAAAAATCGATTTTGATGTCAAATTCCATCTTTTATAGGGCATGTCAGCTTTCGGTTTCGGTAGGCATAACCGAAACCGACATTTCGGCCAAAAGCGCATTCGGTCTATCATTACTATAAACTAATAAGTACACATTTGATAAATGCAACGCAAATTAGAAAATCTGTCGATACTGCCAAGTATTGTCGTTTTTTTTAATGTTTGCATTGCGTTTTCTGGCAAATAACATGAAACGTAGCTAAGGTAAGTCAAGAATGTAAGGGTCTTTTTGTTGCTGGTCTACTTCAACCCTGATTGTTGGGATTTGGAGAAATGAATTGCATTTGTTGCTTTCAACTAGAAATAACTTGTGGATGAATCATTGCAAAAGTAGGGTTGGTGAAAATCAATCGTACCATCCACATACCAGTCAATTAAAAACCTAAGCTTTGTTGATCAAAAATTACCAATGCATCTGAGGATTCACAAGAATAGTGGCTAAATTTCAAAAGAAGGTGTTATTCCTTGCTTACCATATTTTTTTATGTCTTTTGTTCATTTTAATAGTGTTCAAGGACAGTGGAGAGAATTTGCGACAAAGGATTATTAGTTGTTGTTGGGCCATTCATGCAAGTGTTGAAGTTCTCGTGTCTCAACAATTCAGTAATGCACTATGTCAAGATAACTGGAAACCCTAAGCTTTATTTAGAAAATTTACAATCAATCATATCTTTCTTCTCTTTTTTCCCTTTTTTCAATACTCCTCGACCGCCTAAATTGGTGTTGGAGTGGACTGAACAATAAACCATAAACAATATCATGCCAAACAAAAAGGGTGCAGGGTTTAAAAACAAATGAAAAAATATTGTTGTTAATTCCTTCATTGTGAGTAATCCCTATAATGAGGATGCCCTGTTTGTCCCAGCCAAGATAAAAACAACCTTTTTTGCACAAGAAATTAAGACTTAGCGGATACCAAATACTCGGCTCTTAAAATGGGAGTTTGAACACTAGAACCAACCCTGTTTCAGCATCAATTTTTTGAATGATTCCAAAGCTTTTTCCAAACGATCATAAATTTAAGGATGTCATTCTATTGCACAAAAAAATGGCCTAAATTGCGCAAAAAATTGCACAAAAACGGGAAAAATTGCACTGAAAATTGCACAAAACCTCCATTCTGGGAAAGACCTTTTTAAATGGTCTTAAATGGGGCTTGCAAAGTTTATTTGCTGTTACATCTTAACAATGAAGTGTTCCATTGAATTCTGGGAAACCATCTATGAACAAAGGTGGATGGGTGCTTGTTTGTAAACAAAAGGATTTTTTGTTGTTTCGCTTTTCTATGAATCTCTCGTTACACAAGCCTTTGAACGTTTCACACGAGTTTGAGGAAAGTACAATAGATGGCGTTAGGAGTAAATTATGGCTTTTGACTCGAATTATTCAGGGCTCGAAAATTTGATATTAAAGCCCAATACGAATGCATAAGTATCAACTACTGAAAGAGTTCAATCTGATTTTCAATTTGTTCAATCATTTTTGCGCGCGATAATTCGCTGTGACTGCCAATTCACGTAAAACTGTACATTTGTCACTTCTGCGAAAAATCCGTTCGTTTATGGAGAATATCCAAAAAGTGAGCCTGTTCTTGAAGACTTCGGGCCTGGGGTGCCATCAAGTTCAATGGCATTGGTGGCAGTTCTAAAAGATTGAACAGATTGAAATCAAATTAAATCCATCACCAGTATGAACTTGAGGCAAACTTTAATGACGCAGGGAAAGTTTTAACTCCAAGATAACTCGGAATGCACTTTCCAATGTGCTGCCATCAAACTGCAGTCAGATATATTTATCATTATTCAATGTAAGGACTGCAAAAGCCCACAAAGTTGTCGTCTGCTTCCCTATACGACTGAAATATTTGGCACTAGTTTAGCCACTTAGAATAATTGTACTCAAAACCAGTTTTTGCACAAATGGAACAGGTTTCTGGCGGGAATCTCGGAAAAATGCATGAAAATTGCTAAAAATTGCACAAAACCTGAAAAATTGCAAAAAATGGAAATAAACGGGAAAATTGCAAAAAGTTGCATTTACTAGAGAATGACATCCCTAATCATAATCAACTTGTTCAGTTGTTTCATACAGGTGTTCTTTCACCTTCTGTTCGCATGTCAAAAGTCCCAAGCAAGAAACGGCCTATAAACTGAACGAACTGCCTTCGTCAGTTGCAATCGTAACCTGAATCTCCATGGGTCAAAAGAGAGCCTCGTTCATTTTGACTCTGTTAGTCATCATAGTGAAAGCCGATCCTGATTTTGAATCCCATCATGTGTTCTCGAGTTGCTCCCATGGGGACACATCATGGCAAAATACCTTAATTCGATCGGCCTTAAAATCCTGGGTAACATCGATCCAACCTGTTCGTCGATTGAAACAAGACGCGAAGAAACTCGAAATCCCAAAAGTTTTAGGAAAATTTCTTGTCAACGAAACGGATTATCAACCAATTGTTGTGGGTCACAAGGACTATGTATGGCTCAGATATGGAGCTGAGGACCATGCTGATGGATGGATAGTTGGTCCCATGAAGGTCAGAGACAATGAGGTTTCTGGACGGGACTTGGGATTTATCTTTCCGGATTTTCACACGGCCATTGTCGGAGATTTTGAGGATGACGAATTACTAAGTGGTCATCATAGGAACGTAAAGGCCTACAGGTAAGCTTTATGCATTAATCCTCGAAGCAGATAAGTATGGGCTTTTGTTATGACTGTTGTTACTCAGAAAGAAGGTTGATGAATAGATTCACTACCAAGACTGTGTCAAAGTGTAGTTATGAATGTTTGACGGTGGACTTCTAAACCGTTTTTATGGTAAAAGTGGAATTGAGTACTTTTATCGACAAAACGACGCTAATATTTCTCGAACCTTTCATTTTCTGATTTGACCATGTTCGACCCCCAGTTGAATTACATGTCACTCCTGGGGTTTTAATGGGTTCAAGTCAATTAAATGCAGATTGATTACTTTAAGCGTCATAAATCTAAACTCAAAACCTGTCCTGTTATATTTCCTGCTCCGTCTCTTTTGTGTAAGCGATAAACATTGTTTGCATTTGATTTGGCTGAGCAATCAATTTTCAAGCTTCGGCTGGTATTTACGATTTTACGTGAATTGAAAAAAGAATGATGGAGTGGCAATCAACTTTGATAAACAAATAAAAATAAGGAATACGAAACAAAGGGGAACTTAATCTTTAATGATTCCAGATGTTTCGCTGAAATTGCAGTTACGAACCGAAAACGCTTTTCGCGAGTATCTTGATTTCAGTTTTGTTTAAGCTTGTCCTTAGAATAGTAGAAATGATGGACAAACTACTAAAATTTGTTTTCCACCCATAAGTAGTTGTGATCAAACGTGTGAACGCACCAACTACCAAGTTTAATTTAAATCCCTATAAACAACACATGATTATTTTGGACCATTTTGAAAACAGTTTGTGACCAACTAATTAAATTTAAGGTGACCAAAACAAAATTTTTGATGGGTAAAACATGTCTTTTGGATTAAAATCAGGGCAAAACAAACATATAAAAGTAAAACATTTTGAGCTTTTGAATTAGATTGTATGGTTCAGAATAACATTAACATGAAAGATGTTTTAGTGTGAAATACTTTATGCTCAAATAAATATTTTAGTTGTGGGATTTCGGTTTGGTTTTTCATAAAGAGGCACTTTTGGTTCGATTTTGAATATTGAATATGAAATTCCCTTAAGTTTCCCCACATTCTCGAAAATTACTTGCATGACTTTTTAAAATAATTTTTAACCTTAAAATAAAATACCTAGTAGTTAGTTCTAAAATATTTTAAAAAATCCCATTTTGACCGAAATATACTGAAAAAATACCCTGAAGTTTCTAGTCAATATATTAAGAGGTCTCCCACTAGACAGAAACAAGTTAATGAACAACCCTTCTACTTCAATTCATATTGGACCTGTGAGTAGCCAAACCCCTTCAAAATTGAGCACCATGAAGCCCTTTTTCCCCGCTATTCCGAAAACAGGGGGAAATTCTGCCGAAAAAAGACTTATGACAACTAAACCAACATAAAACGAATCGTAATGAAACTTACAAGGTCTGTCCGATGGTAAAGAATTTTATTTGCCATTCTGAGATTTTGACAAACTCAAGCCATTTCAAGTACTCAACTTACAGCAAAAAATATAAATAAATTTCCCGGCCCGATTCATTGGCATAGAAAACTAGTTACAAAAAATTGTTTTTGTGCTAAATTTTCCTGCATTCATTTTCTGACTCTTGTACAGAATTGTTCAGTTTTCGTTTGCAACCAGTTCTTTGTTGTTCCAAATTTTCGTGTATCAAATTTTCCGATGTGACGAGTTTTTCTTGGACTAGAATAGGGGGCAAAAACGGGGCAAATTCAAGCCACGGTCTTTTATGTTTCCAAGGAGCAATTTTAGCCACTTTTTTGCCTCTATTTAGTGAATAAGATCCAATTTACTGTTTTCATTGCTCATGTGGACATCAAGTGTTGGAAATCATCCAGGTGTCCATTTCATTTTCCTCCCTCACTAAGGGAGAAGTACGTTATCTTCTTTTTATATTTTTGTTAAAAGAAAATATGATGGAATTTCAAGATCCTTCCTTTTCTGCTCGTGTGATAAGGAAAATACCGTTCCTTTGTTTTTTCGGTGACACACTTTGTGTTTTAAAATTTTGTATGGCAACCACAGAAGAAATTAAATACACAACTTTTGAAAGTCAAGTTGTAGGTTGTCGTGGAACGGAAAGATTCGTCCTTGAGTCATTTGATGAGCCAGGAAAAGACTTTAAAAAATACAGTTCTATTTCTACACGCGAAGAACCAAAGGGTTCCTTGAGCATTAAATATCAAGAAATCTTGTCCATAAATTGTGCTCAAGGTTTCCCAGTTTCTCGATTTTATCAATTACTGATGACTAGGGAAAGGCAAATAGCGTAAAAAAATATTTTTGGGAACAATTGACTAATTGCAAAGAAATTTATTAGGTCTTAATAATCTATGAACTTTTGCAAGAATTTTTAATTTCAAGATAAAATTTGAACTTGTCAAAAAAGTTTCTATTTGCAATCAAACATTTTCAGCACCTTGGTGAAATTTATGCATTTCAGATACAGACCTCACTGTGTATTCTCAATCTTGGGGTTTACCAAGATCATCATTCAAAGACCCCCCGACTAAAAAATCTCATTGCATGTCACCAAGACATTCCAAACCTAACGACACTCAAGTTAGGGTATTGGAAGGATCTGTCAAAAAATGTAAATAGAAGGCTTAGGTTTGATTGCCTACTATTAGCCTTATTTGTAAAAGACTGCCCTTACAAACTTGAAAACATCCAGCTAAGGAGTGTAACGGTACTCTATGAGTGACTTTTCAAGTCCAGATGCAAGTTTTTTGGCTCTCTTTCGACATTTATTTGCACTTTCAACCAGAGTTGGGTCAATTACTTGAAAAAATGTAATTAATTACAATTACAATTACTTCATCAAAAAATGTAATTACTTACAATTACAATTACTTCATAAAAATGTAATTAATTACAAGCACAATTACAGTATCCGAAAATGTAATTGACTTCAATCACAATTACATGACAATTTCATGTCAATTACATGTCAATTACAATTCTTCCGTTTCTTTCACCATTTTGCCTTTTCAAAACGATGAAAAATTAACAGATCTGCCATATTTAAGTAACGAGGCACCAACTGGCAACTTTAAATGCCTGAAAGGTTAATATGAAAGTGTGATTAAAAAACCAAAAGCTAATGAACGGGCTTAAATATCAAAAATATTGTACCATCAATCACAAGCCATAGTTTTCTTTTTCAGAAACCACGAACTTCGTACATATATATTAAGTATGACGATATTTTAAAACTTTATTTTTGCACCTCATTTGTCTGCCCTTGGTTGTGAAAAGCCCTAAATCCTGACACAAAAATCATGGTCAAAAGGTCTTGTAATTTTAAGTATTTAAACATCAAAGCTTGGGTGTGTATTGTAACAAAAGCTACCTGTCTGTGGCATCACATTGGCCGCAAATTGATGGGCTATTCAAGCAAATATTGAAGCTGTTAGAGTTCTGACTGTCTCAAAAATTCAACAATACATCAAGTCAAAATAGCTGGAAATCCTAAAAGTACCTTCTAAGGAAAGTAGGATTAATCATAATGTTTGGGGTCTTAAAAAGGGCGCAGGGTTTAAAAAGTGGATGACAAAATGTCGTTGATTCATTCTTTGTCGGTAATCCCTAAGATGAGGTTTTGGCCCTTTTTGCACAGTAAATTAAAACTAAGCGGATAAATTATCGTAAGATTTACTCGGGTCTTGAAATGCGAGTTTGAACACTTGAACCAACCCTGTTTCGGCATCGATTTTATGAATGACTTCAAAGCTTTTTCCAAACGATCATAATCTACTTGTTCAGTTGTTTCATACAGGTGTTCGTTCACCTTCTGTTCGCATGTCAAAAGTCCCAAGTAAGAAAGGGCTTTTAAACTGAAAGTATGAGATCGACTGCCTTCGTCAGTTGCAACTGACGAACTGACAACTTTAAATGCCTGAAAGGTTAATATGAAAGTGTGATTTACAAAAACCAAAAGCTAATGAACGGGCTTAAATATCAAAAATATTATACCATCAATGACAAGCCATAGTTTTCTTTTTCAGAAACCACGAACTTTGTGTATATATTAATTAAGTATGACGATGTTTTAAAACTTTATTTTTGCAAATTTTTTACAAAAATCATGGTCAAAAGGTCTTGTAATTTTAAGTATTTAAACATCAAAGCTTGGGTGTGTATTGTAACAAAAGCTACCTGTCTGTGGCATTACATTGACTGCAAATTGATGACAAAATAATTGTTTTGCAAGTAAAAACTGATAATTGGTATTATGGTTAATTTGAGGAAGATAGATTTTGAAAAGTAATTGGTAATTTGTAATTGAAAATTTGTCAATTACTTGGCCCAAAAATGTAATTAATTGCAATTACAATTAGATGGCCCAAAAATGTAATTAATTACAAATACAATTACATGTAATTGTAATTGAAATGACGTAATTGTAATTGCAATTACAATTACTCCCCATCCCTGCTTTTAACCTTTTTCTGCCCTTGTTATTGCACTTTTGGAAACATTTTTTCGCACTAATTAGTAACTCAAAGGCTTTGTTTATTTGCATTTTTTGTCCTTCCCTACTGATGGCACTGAAAATATTTCTATTGAAAGGTGCCGTCGAGGAATGTTGGAATTGGAGTTTGAGCCCTTGAACCAAATGGCCCCCATTTTCAAATATGAAGAAGCCAATGAGACCTTCGTCACCTCACAACCTCTTCTCATGGATCCTTACGACAAACGGAACTTGTATGTAGCGCCCTCTAGAATTCCTCATACTGGTCAGGGTCTCTTTGCCAAACGAACCATTCCTGCCCAAACCCTGGTTGCGACTTATGCTGGTCTCAGAGTTTATGATGAGGACCTTTTATACTTGGATGACATGACCCCTCAACAAATAGAAGATGCTCATAAGAACTTGATGAGTTTTGACGACGATTACTCTTTGAATATTCCTCCTAAAATGTCGTTCCTTCATCAGTATCGGGCCAGTCTTGGTCATAAGGTAAAATGGCTATCTTGAGATTATTCAAGGGGATTCATGAAAGTCTTCTTACAGGCTCAACACAAATTTAAGAATGTGAACGTGGAGTTCGTATTCTTCAAACACCCCAGATTCGGTTACGTTCGAGGTCTGGAATCCAAGAGGACAATACAAAGGCATGAAGAGATATATGTTGATTACTATTACAGTATAAAAAGCGACCATTGTCCAAGTTGGTACAAAATTTTATATGGACAAGTATTTGGAATTGGTGGAAGGCCGAAGAAAAAGACGGTTCTGCCGGATTTTAGTCGCCTTCGATTCAATTGACACTATTTATATTTAGTCATATCTACCATGGTAGAAAGGGACGGCAAATTTCCTCAAAAGACTATATTTGTAAAAAGCCGAAGTATTGTAACAAATACAACTTGACATTTTTACTGTTCATGCAGTTCATATTGATTCATCATGATCACTTAAATCTGTCTAAAATGAGCGGACTTTGACGTAAAATGCGGACATGACTATTTTGGTTACTAAGCAAACAACGTATAAATGAATTAAGTCTTGTCTTTCGGACCAATCACGGTTCAGATTCGGTGAACACTCGCGTTGAATCATTTCTCTCGATCTCATAAGCTCGATCCTCTCAAGTAGTTTTGGGTAAGCGCTCTCCCATGGGGGCTATATAAAGTTTCATGGTTGAGGGAAATCGCTACCATTCGATTCCATTGTTCCTGATGGATCTTTCTCTACACTTTAAATCTGGTGTGGTGTCTTGTTGTCTTTTGATTTTCTGGGTTAACCATGGTGAGGTAGAGGCCATCAGTCAATGTGAGTATCTTCGATGGTTTGATGATCAAATTTAACAACCGGTATAGTTCAAAGAACCACACTAATAGTGTCGTTCATTTCTTTAGACTCCTTTCATCGTCAAGTGAAACAGTTACCTTTCCGGGTACTGAAACAAAAAATGCTCCCATACATGAATCAAGACATTTCGAGGCAGTCTTTAGAGTAAGTATATTGCGGAATGGATCGACAAGGATTTTTTTAAATCTTATTCTATTTATAGGTCACCTGAAGTCTCGATTACACCCATTCATGATCCCGATTACTGGCTAGTTCAAAAGTTCTTGAATCAAGTCAGAATCTACAGAGACGGTCTCACTCCGAGGATTCTAGAAGATCCGACCTTTCGAAAAATGTGAGTTAAAAAGCGCTTTGAAGAGTTTTTCCCGAGACGGCAAGGTTATTGACATATTGTCTTCATCTTTTTAGATTGAGGTTGTCATATTTGAAAGGTCAACGCAAGAGGAAAGCTGCTACATCTGCCAAACCCAAACCCAAGCCGATCAAAACGTAAAGAAAAACCTCCAGTCTAAGAGTTCAAACAAGATATTGAATACATTTTTTCCTTTTAGTTCCCCGACACAAACAAAGCGACCATTGAGCATGTTGTATCCGTACAATCGAATCTTTCATAAGCTTTTCTAAAAGTGTTCTCCAGAGCCCAATTCCGAGGAATCAGTGGTTCGACCAAGTTGGCAGATTTCGTTCCAGACACGGTTTCTGCTTTGATGCGGAATCAAAACTTCAGCACGGCTTCAACAACTAAATGAGAAGACATACTATTTGCCATTGTGACAGCCTTGAAATAAATCTTTATATTTACTGATGGTTAAAGGTTATTATTTTTATCTTTTACCTTTGATCCAGCTCTTCAACTTTTAAGACTTGAGAATTATTTTGCAAAAATCAGATCACAAATAATCTTCAGCGAAACTGCTCAGAGGAAGGTCATAATCTAATGAGTGAGAATTTTCTTTTGTGCCGCTACTCACAAAATCTACTTTCAAAAATAAACTGCGCGTTTTTGCATAGTTCTTGCGAACATTGTTGATAATTATTTTTTTCTAGCTCTTTTACGGATTTTAACCGATACGAAGGAATGGATTCCCAGTAAGAAATCATTTAAGTCATTTTTCATATGGTTACCTGTAGCTTAGGTGCATTTTTACCATGTTCATAAAGCAATGTTTAAATTAAAACAGACTTCATCACTATCATACTTATCAATACTAATTGACGGAAGGGCTCTGAACCAAAAGCACAAGTTTTTTGACAAATTATGGGCAAACCGAAACCTAAGACGCTTACTTAAAAAAAACAAGACAACATGAGTCAAAATGTATCAAATGTATTTCATAACGGTAAACTAAAATGAAAGAAAGATTAACCCTACCTGAATCTTAGACACATTGCCGAAAGTAGGGAATCATTACAATGATGACGTTGATGAATAATGATGAACAACTATTCTTCGAGCAGAAAGTCATCGAAATGTTCAAAGAGGCCAGAAAAATGTAATGAAACTGTGCGAATTCGACCCAAAAGGCCAAAATTAAGAAGGAAACTGTATTCGTTTGCATATTTTCGACCCTTTTTATTTCTCATACGAACAAGGAAATGTGGAAGTGAACGCTTTTCAAAACAGAGAATATTCTTAATTTTTTGACTTTTATGTGTAGTAAAACCATAACATACGAGTTAAGAACGCTCAATCATTCAATCTTCTTGTACTGTAGCGAAAACGTCAAAATTCTAATTCGACGAGAAACTCATACCTCTTCATTAGGAAACCCAGATCTTAAAACCATTGTCGACGTTCTCGACGCATCGCCAACCATATCATAACCATACGGTACAAAAGAAAACAAAACTATGAATGGCCAAATACGTTCCTTAGAATGCTTTTCAATCACGTACAAAGACCCTCATCTTTATGAAAATTTTGTCTGATGTTTGGAAGAACAACGGGCTTTCACAAAAGTTATTCATAAGCTCTGAAACCGGAACCCATTACTGAATTGTGTATCAAACTTCACAAGGATGTTAACAAGCTTCAAATTAGGTTCATATTTTGTTAGTCAAATATTGGAAGCTAATGGACAGCCACTTTTTTATTTGTACGCCAAAGGATATGAGGTACTTCAATTAGACAAGTGGAAGAAAATTCCAATTTCATCAGAAATTATGGCAGGAGATTCAATGCATGGATTTCAAACGTTTAACAACCTTTACTTTAGATCTTTCTAAAGATCACAATCACCATTCATATTTGAATGAACGTTGTGCTGGATTCTGTCAAAGAACTTGTGACAAACATTTCCAATAAGAAGAGGTCCATTGCAATATTCCAAGCAAAACACATGTTCGAAATGTTAATCAAGTTAGGAAAGAAAATGTTGACATTAAATCTTCGGTAAACCTTAGAATCTAAACAAGTGTTTTACATTGACTGTGTCAAAAGCATATTAGAAGTGAATGAATGACTGAAAATCAGAAAACTTCGCAAAAATCCAAAATTTTAAAGGTTTTAGTACGAAAATGCTCCTTTTAAAAGTACTTTTTAAAGATTGTGAAATAGATTAGAAAGCAAGTAAATCATAATTTTATATGCTTTCTCTAAAATAGGGCTTTTTATATGAATTTTAGAACAAGATTTAGTCAAGTTACCAAAATCAGTTCAAGTGTAAATCCAAGTTTAATTCACCTTAACGTCTGGTAGATACCAACAAGAATGATTCTATTCTGGTGAAAAGTAGGTTCTATGTAGGTTTTTTTTAATCACAATTCGACAAATGGAGTGAACAAAACTTATAGGTTTAGAAAAAATTAGGAAAAGAAAAAAAAATTGTGGTTTTGGTCTTGAGGTGGGATGGGAGTAATTTTTCTTGAGATATACCCAAAGAAAGGAATAGTTTTAGCTCGGTTACTAGCAGGGTTGGTTTAATCCTGTCTCGTCCAAGAATTTCCTGGGAGAATCCCGGGGACGGGATAAACCGGTTTTTTTCGGGATTTAAGAGATTTTTCATTTTCTCTAATGGGGTAAAATATGATAAATTTGATTTGTGTAGTAATAGAACTAGTGATTGTAAACAGATGTTTTTATGAAGTTGCAATATCATTGCCGGATATTTCTTTCATTTTTGCCGTTTGAACTTCTTAAAAGCTTTCAAACTTTAGAAAATTCCGTCCCTTAATTCCGTAAAAAGATCTTTTTTTTTTTGGAACATCCCCGTTTTCCCGTTTTAAGAATGGGAAAATCCCATCCCATGATCCTGAGGATAATCCTCTGACCAACCCTGGTAGGTAACAAGTATCTTTTCTGAAGTTTATTCAGACCCCCTGGACAAAAATTCAACCCTTTTAAAGACAAAAAAAGAAGAAGAAAAACGCCCTAATACATAACTTTGTTTGTATTCTGGGCCATTGTTTTTTGAATTGCGAAGGACATGAAAGATGCGGTTTATTTGCATGAAATTCCCGATCCCACTGAAGACATACATGTACTATGTCTCCATCTCAATGAAATGCGTACGCTAAGGAGAAAAAAGAGAAAAAATTGCATTTATTTTTTTCCTTTCAGCACTGTAATGTACAGTATACCTTCTCCTTTCATCTTTAGCATTCTCAACTGTGAAGCAAAATTGAATGATTTAACATTGACGTAGAACAAATTATGGCTGTATTATTACCATGTTATAAATACACCGAAATAAACGTAACTCTTTCTTCAACATGTAGAATTCACAGCCAAGTACATAACTTTGGTTGCTGAACAACAGAATGTTCAGATGGAATATATTTTGGAATGCCAATTGGTTAGATATCTCGAATGGCGGTGTCATTTTCAATAGAATTTGTTCCCAAAGGATACTCGGATTTCATTGTGGTTGTGTAAAGAATTGGCAAAGGATTTCGGGTATTTTCTAGCGTATTTGGAGATTAGGCGATCCTCTTTCAGCAACCTAGATTTGAATTTTTGGGATGAGCTTCAAGAACAGAATCCACTCAGTTTCAATGATCAAAAGTAGAGCCAGAAGACTTGCATGAAGATTAAAGATTTTGAAATAGAGGGTGAAGCTGACATTGGAAAAGCCCTGTTCTTCAACACGTTCAATAATGCACAACGAGAAGTCAAATCGATATCTATTCAAAAGGAGTCCTGTCACTTAGAACATACAAAGTGATTTCGCTTACTAGATTGGGTATGGAGGTGGTTGGCCACCTCCATTTGGAGGGTAAACTGGGTAAGGAGGCGCCACATTGTCTGAGTTACCATTGTACCCCGGATTATAAGCAGGTTGGCCTGGTGGGTAAGGGGTGTTATTCATCCCATTCATATTAGGGTAAACTGGCTCAGGGGGATACCCACTTAGGGGTGGGTTATCCATTGGGTAAGGGGGGACTTTGGTGGTGGGAGGACCGGGAGCTTCGTTGTAGCTTTCCATCTGAACTTCGGCGGCAGGAGCGTAGTTGTCTTCGCCTTTCTGTTCAAACATCCCGCCAAAGACTTCCTTGACTTTGTTGATGCACACGCAAAGACAAAGACAGCCACAACAGCAACACACCAATAAAACAATCAAGGCAATGGCTCCGGCTCCCAAAGCCGCTTCACCCAATTCTTTTCGATTGTCACGGACTATCTGTCGATTATCCACTTGGCGCTGAAATTGACAGTTATTTAAGGGATAGCAAAATATTTTTGAGATGTTTCATGAGAAATTGCTTACATCAAATCTTTTGGTAATTTGTCCAATTTCCTTGCAAAAGGCCGCTTTAATGTCTTCGGCACTGGTTTCGTTGATGTTGATCTTGGTCAGACCACTATCTTGCAACGTATCGTTCACGGATATTTCCGTCAAATTTTTGTCCGGGAAAGCGTCGAGAGTATCATTTCCCGATAAGTCTGGAGTTGGGGTTACTGGTGATGAAAGATCGGTTGTGGTCGTTGCGCGACTTTCTGTTGAAGTTGAAGATGTTGAAACCTCTTCTGGAGCGCTTGTTGTTGATGATGTCGAAGGTGTTTCCGAATCCAAGGCCATCACTTTTGGTTTCACTCCAGAACAATCCACATCCTATAAAATGACGCGATTCGGACAAACGTTGCTTTAGAATCTTCCGAGGCACAATTGAAGATTATAAAGGCAAAAAAAGTTGAACCACGTTTTCCTTAAAGTGGTCCAATTGATGACACGTTAAACTTTCCTAATTAGACTTTTTAATTTATTTGAAGTGATGGCCATTGAGCCAGCCATTTACTCATTGTTAAGGCCCCCTTGAGAGCAATTCCTCTTCTGTGAAATTCTAGGGAACTCACCATAAACACTTGACATTCTCCAGTATCCAGATTCCATCTCATATCATCTCGACAAGCGCATCGAGTTGTGTTTGTAGAGCAGATCATATTCATATCCACTTTCCAACAATCTTTGTGTTCCGTGCACGACTTATACGGATCGAAGGAGGGTTGCCATCGCTCATTAAACTCATTTTGTCTAAAAGAAAAAACAATCCAATAAATATTTTGGGTACCATTTCAGATCTCTGTCTAAGCTTACTTTGTGTTGTAAATCGAATTGAAGTTCTGATAGCAAGATCCGAATCGGGCCTCGTATCCCTCGCGACATCGGCAGATTCCCATGTCACAAAAGGCTTGCATCGGACAGCCTCCCACACAATCATGAGCGTTCACCAAGATACTTTGGCCATGGATTCCATACGGCGAATATCCGTAACCCATGCCATACCCACCATAACCCCCATATCCACCGCCCATCATAGCCTTGTAGTACATCATGGTCTTGAACTGTTGATATCGATGATATACAGCCATCGCTCCTACTCCAGCCACAGCACCTCCAATGAAACCGGCTCCAGCTCCAAGACCAAAGGCCTTTTTACCCCCTGTGCCAAAGAGGCCATTACTTTGCTTGAATCCACTTGGACTGTAGTATCCTCCTCCATAGTTGTTTCGTCCGAAGCTTCCGTAATTGTTTCCGTAAGAACTGCTTCCATAGTTGCTGCCGTAGTTGTTTCCGTAATTATTCCCGTAATTGTGCTGGTTGCCATAGTTGTTATTATTGTTGTATCCGGGATTCCGATTGGAGTTGGGGTTGACAAAGCCTCCCGCCCCTAAATTACTGCCTTGATTTGACCCACCCCCTTGTTTATTTGGGTTGACAAAGCCCCCTCCGCCCAAATAGGTTTGACCCCCCGATTGTGTTCCACCCGTTTGTGTTCCACCATACTGTTGCTTGGGATAAGAAGCCCCTGAAGGACTCTTGGGAGGGGTTTTGGGTTTGGATTTGAAAACGTTCTTGAAGCCATCAAAGAGTCCACCACTGCTTCCTCTGGAAGAAGATGAAGATCGGGAAGAAGATCCACGTCCACCTCCAGTTCTGCGACTCACTGAAGGCTCACTAAAGAAAATAACAACGAGGGCCAATATGGCCAAAGTCCATGAGTAGGAAACCTTCATGGTTCAAATGGTTGATGGTTGGTCAGTCGTTCACTGGACAACAGTCATTGCCACACGTCCTGAAAGTGAGATTAGTGCTGGATTCGGAGAAAACGGTGCTGAACATCACCTGGCTTTGGCAGACTGAAGAAGAGCCAGATAGTACATGTACTACGATCCTTACTCACGTTTCTATTCGGGCAGTTTGGCACTCAGGATAGTCCTGCCTTATTAATTAGAACCTGGATGTGCTCATGGAACAGAATTGGAACGTTGAACACTAAATAATTTCAGCAGCAACCTACTTTGACTTTCTCAATGATATTTCCCACTGTTCAAGATAGAGCACTGCTAGTGAACTTCGTCGTAGAACGGCCCCATGAGACGCCAATTCTGCCAGAAATGAAGTTAGGCAACGGAGCACGGAGCTGATTTCCATTGAGGTGGAACAACTTGAGTAAGTTGGAAAACAAATTGGGTAATACTTGTAGCATAGGGGAAGGAATGCTTTAAAGTGTTACAAAAATTCGTGCACTCAGTTGGAAATGAGGATGTTCTTCGAACTAGAGATGGCTCATAGTCTTCTCCGGATGGATCAGAATAGAAGTGGATGATAATGGTTTTGCTAGATAGAATGAGCGAGTGGATCCTCGTCTGTCACATAAAGATGGAATAGGACCAAAGTCCCCCATTTCTGAGCCTTTTCCGATTCTTTGCACGTTTGGGCACGTAGCTCAAGGACAACTGCTTGTGTTGGATAGCTGAATGATTCATAACTATTTAGCTATCTAGTTAGATTTTACAATAAACAGTTTTTTGTTAAGTAAAAACCTTATGGACTTTATGAAGAACGGAAAAAAATCAATATCTTCAAAGGTCCGTTTTAAAAATCATCCCCATTTCGAAATATCTCAGTCTCTTTGAAGAATAAACAAGTTTACAAATTATATTGAGTGTCTATCAGGGCCCATTGCGAGTTCAGTTTCATAAAAGCCAAACATGCTTTTAAAAGGTCAAAAATACTTTTGTTCCAGCTTTTTTAAACCGAAAGTTTTTGGCAAATGTCAAAAAAAAAATCGCAACATTTTTTTCAGTGTTATCTCACCCAAAAAATGTTGCGATTTTTTTTGACATTTGCCAAAAACTTTCGGTTTAAAAAAGCTGGAAGAGAAGTATCTTTGAACTTTTAAAAGCATTTTTGGCTTTTATGAAACTGAACTCGTAATGGGCCCTGATAGACACTCAATATATGTAATTTGTAAACTTGTTTATTCTTCAAAGAGACTGAGATATTTCGTAGATGTACCTGGTCCATGGGCTTAGAAGTCTAAGACTAAGTGATCGAGGCAGTCAGTAACAACTTATAGATGTCTTTGGGGATAGAACTTCTCTGGAGATTATTCAAAGAATACACGGCGGATGTTTCAGAATGAGAAAACATGACGTGTTTTCAAAATACATTGTTTATTTCAATGTTTTCGAAACAAATTGATTAACAAAGTGGAAAACACATTAATTAGATTAAGTAACCAACAAATTCCAGAGCTAGTGCTGCAATGCATAAAGAGAAATCTTCCGGCCTTTCCGACCACTTCCAGTAATGAGCGTTTCGTCCATTTCATCGGCCAATTCAGTCACTATCCGAGTGTATTCCGGACCATCGTTATCACCATGATCAATGGCATCCTTTCCTAGATTTTCCTTGAATATTTGATGCAAATAGGTCAATACAACCACCTGCATGAGTACCATCATGGAATTGAAATGCCATAGAGCCATGGGACTTGCATATTTGAATAGGAATCCCGAGGACAAGGGAGTAATAAGACTGCCCAAAGCACATCCAATCGAAATTACAGCGGATCTTGATCCCTGTAAAAAGGAGTTTTATTAAAAATAAACTTTTCAAAGTTCAATAACATACCACAACATCCAGATATTTAGCCGCCCATGAGTAAGCGGCTCCAAGTTGCCAAGAAATGGCAAATCCATAAAATCCGGCACAACCAACCAAGATCAACTGAGATTCGGAGGCGAAGATAGAGATGACAATTGAAGAGAATAAACACATGATGAGTGACATTTTTAACATCAATTTAGGTGGAGCGATATGAGCCACAAACATGCCGATGAATCTTCCCAACATGAACCCGCCATTGTATGATTTGTCTGTCGTGATGGCTTCTGGCGGGGATAATTGCAAAGGTCCGCATAAACCAAATGAAAACTGCATGGATTGAAAAATTCTTTCACTTCCACATGACAAGGCAAAAAAGAGCATCAATGGAATGAGAGACCTCAGATCCTCGGTTAAGGATTCTTTGAGGCTTTTGTTTTGGTATACAACTTTTAGCTCTTCTTCGACTGAAAGAAAAACCCATAAATCAAGGTTGCGAGTCAAAGAAGATAAAATGTTCCGTTGCACTAACCTGGCATTTCATATGGCACGCAAGTCATGGCAAAGTATAAGAGACTGGATGCCACTTGCAAGATCCCTAAAATCCAAAATGGTTGGTGGGACAATGTTTGTGTGGCAGGTAGGTGAAATTCTCGTGGAACTTGATTTAAGTTTATTGAATCTTTTGACGGTGATTCAAGGGCTCGTGTTACGTTGTTCGAGCATAGTCCATCACTGGAAGTTGGCAAATCCAAGAAATAGTGTCCAACCAAGATTGGACCCAGTAGGAATCCCAAAGAAACGGTAAAATGATGAGACATAACCAAAGATCGACTTTTCTTCTGAAAAGAAACATTCATATCGGAATTTTAAGAGTTTCTTGGTGCAAAATCTCCTGCCAGGCTCTACATTAGGGGTCAGCAACCGGTGGGCCGCGGCCCAAATGTGGGCCCAAGGGTGGTCGTTGGTGGGCCCAAGAGCTATGGAGAAAGTCCAAAATAGTGGGCCCGAGAGCCATCCATAGTACTGTACTAGTGGGCCCAAAGCTCTTTGATCGCTAATTTGTGGGCCCATGAACCTCACAATGCCTGTTTGGTGGGCCCCAGACAAAAAAAAATCAAATTTTGTGGGCCTTGACCCAAAAGTGGTTGCCGACCCCTGCTCTACACCAATCTTGTATTGAGAGTTACAGTATAATTTTATCAAGAGATCCCAAATACCGAAAATTAATTTTATTCAACTGCAAACACGTTCTTATTTGCAGAATTAATCAGCGACCAACATATTTGCTTTTACCCTTCTATGGGGTAAAAATTCCTTTTTAGTCAAGAAGTTGCCCCAAGTCCACTTGGGGCATTGGATATTCGAACCAAATAAATATATACTTTTTTATTTATTATTATTCGAACAAGTTTTACTCTGACTGTCGTTGAAAGGACCTTAAGTAACTCAATTTTAAAGAGTATTTCAACAAAGCACTAGTAGCCTTACTGGACCCAATGTGTAGACAAACATGCCGGCATTTCCAGTCATCCAGTATCCGGCTATGATATTGTTGAGGACCAGGAGTGCGGACAAATGACCAAATGATGGTGAGAATGGAACACATATAGTGAACAAGCCAGTCAATGCTGATCCACAACCAAATATGGCCATTTTCCATAATGGGTTGATGATGTATTGTTTGAACGTGAAAGAGGCCAATAAGGATCCAATTATGGCACTCATGAAGCCTGTCAAGTAATTGGCTCATTGATTTGGGAACAAATTGACTCGAAGGCCATGAAGGGCTTACTTATTGTCCACATGGATGAAATGGTATCGATTCTAACATCGAGTTGTTGTGCTAGAAAGGGTTGCGAGGGGCCCAGAACTGTCATCAAGGTGTTGGCAAATATCATGGCAATATTGCTGACAATGGCAAAACAGATGATCCATTTGGTCCCTGACTCCATGGCTCCAGGATCCGTTGCATCGGCTGAGGGTTTCGTTCACATTATCTATTCACAGGAAACGCATCTTGTATCACGACTGAAGTACTCTACTTCATATTTTACACTCATCATATCAGGTTGAAAATCCTTGAACCTGGAAGTGAAAACCGACAGGTGGTGGTTCAGGAAGTGGTGCCATCTAGTTTGAGAATACGCAGAACTAAAACCATTGTACCATCAAGGAATTATTTGTTCAGAGTAATATTGCATTTTAGGAGGAAAATGATTTGTTCAATGTAGGCTCGTAGTACATCATTTTTGGTTATGATTGGGACATGAGATAATCTGTTTGTTTCGCTTGTTTCTAGTTCCTCTCGGTATTCGCAAGCACGACTTTTTAATTCTTTTACAAAGACTCTCACCTCAGAAAGACAGAAAGAAGCATTTAAAAGTTAAAAAAGATATTGTAGCATCGTTTAAAATGATCTCACTTTTTACAGCCCCATTTAAAGAAAACAAGTAAATCATAATTCTAGTGCACATTGACACAATTTTGACGTGAAACATATGTTTGCACAAATTAACATATTTAGAGGAGCTGATTTTATCAAAAAAAATCCTTCAGTAGTCAATGGTGTATACGTATTTCAAATACATTGTTAGAGAGAATATTCAAAACAAGACACAATCTTGAGTATCCTATCATCCTTGGCTTCTTTGGAATGTTTTTACACAACCACAAAGTGCTAAGCTCTTTATTGTACTGTATATTACCCTAACCAACAATGCATCAGATCTGAGCATTCAATTCATATCTACCACAAGGAGCTGCACTATGTTTTTGAAATACTCAGTACGAGACCCACGTAATTCATATTTCCAGCCAACAAGCTTCCTTTTTAAAGAATTGATGGGTAACTTTAAAGAAATAAATATAGTTATACCACTTTCTTTAAGTCAAAGTCATTTATGTTAGTGCCCCCAGTAGGAGCAAACCTCGTTGGTCTCTTAATTTTCGACATCAGCATCTGTGAACTTGAAACATTCGTCCACTTAGACAAAGAAGCCGTTGTCAGACAAAATAAACCTTTGTGATACTTGGAGGAGTCACGAACTCGGTGGAGAGTCATAGGGCCCATTGGACTCTCTGCCTTGCTTTGACCTTTATCCACCACCCATACAATACAAAAATGCAATATGTCGACAATCCACCCTCGGCATGGCATTTGAAAATCATTGAATGGGGCTCTCCATTCTTACATTGCGTCAGATATTCCCATGATCGAGATCGTTTCAAGCCAAAAGGTAAAGTAGCTTGGGTGCCATATTTGAGCTCAATCGTCAGAACAAGAAAATGGCGATTTTTTATTGTTTCATGCACGTTTCTGACAAAGAAGGTAAACGGTTTATGTTCCAAAAATTACAAATTGGTACATTGAAAGAGCACAATTATTTAGAAATTGTCACTTTTTTTAATTTTTAGGTCAAAATTTTTTAGGTTCTAAATTTTTGATTCCGCAATAATGTTTGAAATATGAAATTCAGTGTTATTTCGTATCTAAATATGTATGATCAAGATTCAGAAATTGCATTGAAAATGGCGGATTTAACCAAAGTTGGGAAATAAATTATTCGCACCTAGTTGGGTCTAGCATCTTATTTGCTTGAAATCTGCACTCTCACTCACTGTACTAGTATATGCGAAACCTAAGTCAAAAAAAGTTTGCCATAACTGTTAGATTTTCTTCGTTTGATTCAATATATGTTTACAGGTTCCAGTACCAATACTTACACAGCTATGTTTATGGATCCCAACAAGACAAGATCAAGCATGTAATGTATGAGCATCGAGGTATTTGCCTTGATTGACCCGTTCAAGTGAACTTTGGAAAGATCCGTGATGCAAGAAAAAGGATCTCCTGTTCGAGCGAATCATTAGGAAAGCTGAGGATCCGGAACGGACGGGAAGATTGTTCGCACGAAACCAACTTTCCGGTTGTTACATAACTATTCCATGCCAATCAGACAGAGGATGATGATAATAATAATAAACTCTCTGCGGTCTGGGCTTCTTGACAGTATGTTCCATTTCTTCTTCTTTTGTTTCAGGTAAATTGAAGTCGTTGACATTTCAGTGCCTCTTGCCATACTTTGTTCAATCGAACCTGAGAGTCTTTGTGCTTCCAAAATTGAGATTCTCTGACGTTCACAAAATTAATTGACAAGCGACCAAACGAGAACATGTGTCGGCACTAAATCCAACACCACATATCCAAAACACATGAAAAAGGTATTCCAGGCAAACATATCTGGGACATTTTTGAAAGCATTAAATACCCCTTATCCACTCAATCTTACTCAGATAAAAACCTAATGTGAGGGCTTGGCCCATCTTGGTCGTTGGAAGGTGCTTAAGCCACTCATAACTGGTTGACTCCATTAAGACAAGGGCCTCAGTTTGGTTGGTCAAACATTCCACCATAGAAAGGTGTGGTTCTGGCGGGATTTGGCAGAACCAAGCTCTCCACCAAAGCACATCGCTCGCTTTCTGTGCTCATCAAAACCAAAGATGGACTGGCTAGAAATAACTTCTTTACGGCATGCTCATTTGGGCAAGCCAACTCACTTTATGTGGACTAGGTTTGGACCGGGATATGCCACTCCCATCTTGATTATGTGTATTGTGCTTGTGCACTGCAGAGATTAGGAAACCAAGCCCAAGTTCATTTGAGACAGATTGGGGAGTGCAAAGACGGGGACAACAAAATTTTATCCCCAAAAGGTACTCAGTCAGAATGCCTTGGAGAGCTGTTATATGCGTGGCTAGGCGTTAGGTGTGGTCATTGGTATGATTAGAATCCAGCCGTTGTTGCCTTGGGATGATTTGATTATCCAAGAAGTATTGGATTACTAAAGCTTTGAGATGGCCCTCTTTGGGCAGGTTAATTTTCCTTAAAGTGAACAGAACTAATCGCTGGAGCGAGTAATGTAATACTACTGAAGGATGTAATTCTTTGAATAGTACTAAATTTTACGCGGGTTGAAATAAAAGCTCTGATAATTTCATTTTTGCTTTTAGCTACGTTTATCGAATCAAAGATGCCAGGGAGAATTGTTGTTACACCTAAAGAGCTGTAGTTTTATCCATCCCCATTGCTTTTTTCTGGACCATATTTCTCCTCAAACGGTAGCAAGTTGTAAATACTTGATGCCACAAGGTCGCATGTTAATTGCACTAATTTAAGTAACTTGAGGATAACCACAGTTGGTGCGTTACAAACAATGACATGAGAGTGTATTTAAGAACCTTTTATCTTATTTAAATGTACTCAAATTATTATTGAGTTGGTTCAATGGTATGCAAAAACATAAAAAGAAAAAAATTGACAGGGAATCTATTTTCTTTCATGATTTATTTATCTCGGAGCAAACAGGGAAAATTTCTAGTTCACATAGCGTATAAGTGATAAATTACAAATAATGAAAAGAATGAAAAAACATCTAAAATACAGAAAACAGAAGTAAGAAGAAGCAAAGCAAGAAGACGCACGTTTCAAAATGGGCAAGAATATTACCTATTATTTGTCTTTCTGTGTGAAACAAAAGCAATACAAATTAGCAAAATAGGTTGGAAACCCAAAAGCAAAGAGCTAACCGGATTTTAATTCTCTTATTTCACAGTTGGCACTGCCAATAACGTTTCGAATGGAATTTATTTCCTTCCTTTTTTGAAAATCTGTTTACTTCTTAATCGTTATGTGTGTACAAGAAAATATCAATATTAGCAAAAATAACATTTTATTTGACCATCATTCTTCACACTATTAATGAGTTCATGAGTACTTATTTTTACTCTATCCTCTGTTTTGAGTTGTTGAATCGCTGGACATGAGACAAAGTCGTTATTGCCATCCCGTTGATGTTTAATAACATGAATGGGATCAGATAGGACCAGAAATGCCAGAAAAAGAGCAATGATGCTTTTTTCTGTCAGTCAACCGCAGGAGATCTCTAAATGAGATTGGTTTCGGCTACCAGGGCAAGCAAGAATTGGCAAAATTATGCGTAGGAGAAATGTTCCCACAAAAGTACAATTTGTTAAGTAAGAAGTAAATAACACCACGTCTACGTTTGCCACGATGCAAGGTTAAAACGAAGGTAAACAATCAAACTTGTTGAAAACTTGGGATTACTATTCAAGGATTGTCCAATTAAAACGGAGGTGTTGTTTGATTTGAAATCTTCTTTTTAGTGTCTCAGACGTTTCTTTAATGCTTGTTATCCTTACTGAACCCTACTTTGCCAAAATAAGCACCTTTGAACCCAAGTACTGTGATGCTTAGCAAAGCATGTGAAGCGTTAGTTCAAGCAATCAAGTGTACGCTTGAGAACAATCTCACTTCCTGGCAGAAGCGATTCTAAGATGCCAATTGCATACAGAGCATCCTCGAGATTTTTTTGATCCCGCAATTCGATTTCTGATTGCCACTCAAGTTCAAACTCGAAAGAGCTATTTGATTTAAGTCAGCGTGGGTAGATAACTGCCAATGACACTTTCTCTGTCTACATCCTTATTTTGAAAGTAGGACATCTAAAATCAAGGATTGGTAGGTGAGGAATTTTTATCTCGTGTTTAGGACATTACGCCTGATTTGACATATAGATAAATTGTTGTGGAAAAATGCCAGGTTTTATGACATTTTTACAGTTTTTTTCACAATTCAAGTACAAAAGTGTTTGAAAGTTGTAATGTTTGATTTTTTTTCTTAGCTTGTGAAGAGTAAGTTATTCCCTGAAGGTAGTTCAAAGAAATTTTGAATGATTTAAAATTCAGTATTGAAATTGAAGAGTAGGCTATTTTGCTGCGTCCTTCTTTGTCATTTGCAATGACAACGAAACAATGACACAACAAGCAATTGGGGGTAAAAGCAAAATAGAAAAAAAAATGTAAAGTGTCTTGTTTTAATTTAGTCAGAATTGCATTCCTCCTGTTTACTGTCTATGGATAAGCTACACCCGAAAAATACACTTATTAATGTTTCTTTTGCCATTGTTTTTGAGTTACAAGTCATTCTTCATGACATTCAATATCTCAGGCAATGATTTATCCCCAATATGACAAGCCTTCTTCAAATCACATGCTGTGTTCTAATTCCGGTACAAATGATGACAACCAGATAAAAGAACAACAAGCAATAAAAGGGACGTAAAATATGCCTCTTTAGGTCTACCATAAGTTATTAATAGAGAGTGGATCGAAAAGTGATTTTTTCCGACCCATTAAGCCGTTTAAAGTGACAAAAATATGGTCAAAATGTGATGAAAATGTGATTAAAAATTGCTGACACAGTCGTATTTGATATTGCAAGCGTGAAGGCAGTGGTTTATCGCTTTAACCCTCTTGGACCCAAACGTCAGCTGAGTTTAGGTTATATTTCTATAAACTGTCATCCTGTATTAAAGTTTTAAGCGGCTCTCTTTACCCAGAACGGTTCATGAGACTAAGGAAGAGGTACGAGGGATATCCTGACTAGAGGTAGACTGGGCTTGTAACTCGTTAAAATGGACAATTTTTGGATTTATGAAAAAAATGGAATTGAAGATTTATCTCTTATGAGCAGATGTATTTTACAATTTTTTTTCTTATACAAACTTGTTCGAAGCTATGATTTGATTAGATAAGGTATGTTGGTTGACCCTTGTATACATTGAAAATAAGCGTCAAGAGCGAGCAACATGACAAAAATAATGTATCTTTCAAAGCTAAGCTGTCTCAAATCGAAATTTATCATTTTTTCTGGACAAATGTTCACCAAACACAGAAATATGAGTATGAGCAACATCTTTCATTTACAAAATATTGGAATTTTGACGAGTTTCTCGCTCTTGAGGTCCATTTTTTGAAACGTGCAGGGGTCACCTAACATACCTTGTCTAATTAAATCATAGCTTCGAACAGGTTTGTCTGACAACAAAATTTGTGAAATAACATCTGCTCACAAGAGTTAAATCTTTATTTCGATTTTTGACAGCAATCCAAAAATGATGCAATTTAACGAATTACAGGCCCAGTCTACCTACAGTCTTGATACCCCACGTAAGTGTGCAAAACTGCTCATCAATGGAGAGCTTGGGTACGTTTTAGGTACAATTAAGGCCTGGTGGTTATGTTTAAAACCATAAAAATATACTGCCTCCTTCTAGTTTTAAGCTCTAGTAATATGTAAGTTTCTTTAAGGGGAAGCCTTGCCTTTATGTTAAGTGCCTTCATACACTTTACCATGGACTTGGCGGACATGGTGACTTGAAAAGGATGTCACGCAAAAACCCTTATAAAACAGGAAAAATTTCCGCCCGTGTTGTCAATGTATTAGTTACTTTTGAAAACTCAGTAATTAGAATAGTGTCGAATGTAAAACTTAAAAGACGGCTCAAAAAGTGCAAAAATGTTCCTAAAAGTGACAAAATACGCTGAAAAAGTTAAATTTTGGAAAACGGCTAAAAAAGTGATTTTTGGATTAAGCAGCGCAAAAAATCATTACTAACTTAAGTTTTAAGTGAATCACTTTCAGATCCGCTCTTTTGTCATTCATTCCTAATTTTGTACAACATGTGCTTCTGTTTTACACTTGTGCATGTACCCTAGCATATGAAGATTAGAAGAGCGTTGGGAGTAGCAAACTTCATGATGCCGTCCGTCAAAAATCTTCGAATTCAGTCATTTAAATGTGAAAATGTAACACAAATGAAAACTTGACTATCGCCAAATGTTCATGTCAAAAAGCTCTGTGCACATGTACATATGTGTATTTTTGTGCACATTAGCACATTTTGAGGGACATGCAAATGATTTATAGATATTCATACATGTCATCCAAAAGCTTCCTTGGCTTCAATATTCAAGTTCTAACACAATCAATAACTAAACCAATAACAAAATTGCAAGAATGGATAAGTGTAATCGAACGAATTCAGCTGGGGATTCTGGGGCCAAAATGGCTAGGGATGCGTCGGAGTCGCGACTCACCCTCCATAAAATTTAATCAAAATTCGTTAGCCCAACTCGTTCTCTTAATTTTGACAATCAATTCAAATAAGAATTTGATCCTCACGTAGCAAACTGAACCTGTAAAATGTCAGAACCTAGTTCTGACCCATCCCTAGTCATTTTGTCCCCAGAATCCACAGCTGAATTCGTTCGATTATACTCATCCATTGTGTGACCCCTCTGTTCCCTCTGCTTTTTTTCATTTTAATGATTTTTTTTGGTTGTTGTTGTTGTTGTTTTTATTGGTAACAGTGGTAGATGCAAGGATCTGGCGTGATTTGGAAAAATCTTAGGCACCGTTGATCAAAATTATAAGCAGAAAAATGTCTTTTACAATTAAATTATCTTCTGGTTTTGCTTATGTAAGGTTACACAAGAAACTTTTTTTGACGAAATCTGAATTGACAGACAAAAAAAAATAATTGAAACTGCCAGAAAGTCTCCTCGAGAAGCTCAAATTTTGACATCTATGAGATTGGCGTTTGAAATCACTTGCATACGTATGTCCACCATTTCCATATTTCTAAACAAAGTTCTACGTACTAAGGAAACTTTTTAATGTATTGTAAATAGAATTGAATGACCCTGTTCTTATCCGAAACGAGTGGTGTCTCTTTTAAGACGTTACAGGTCTCAAATTCACAAGACCTTGATTGGCTAACCAGATTTTGCGATGTTCTGACTGATCTACCTTTTTTAATGATTTGAAGGATTGGTTTTCGTTGGATATCTAGCCGAGCAATCTCACCAACTTACTATGATTATGAACGACAAATTTCATCCCCTTCATCTTAACGTCTCCTTTTTAATCTGTTACGAAGTCGACAAAATCAAATATGGAGTATGTTGTACATAATCTATAGGGCCCGGAAATGATTTTTTTAAAATATGAAATATTTTAAAAATATTTATCCGTTTTTCCTCGATTTTTTAAATGTTTTGGCTTTTTCAAGGAAAAAATAAATATTTTCTCGAATATTTGAGTCAAAAAAAATATTTCAAGGAAAATTGAGGAAATTAATGAACGACCAATGCTCAATAGGGCTTACCTAAAATGAACCCCAAATTCCAAAAACCTCTACAAAATGGCATTTGTCCAAAAATTTGACATTCTAAATCAAAACTACTGTCAAACACGAAAAAAACTGCACCATCTATTGAGGAAAACTGAAAGTTGTGTTTTTGAATCAATTACATTCAAATAGGCCCCCAAAAACGGCCAAATACATCAAATTCACCAGAAACAAATTTGGAAAATGGGTGCCTAAAGATAAAAATACCAAATAATGGCCTAGCCAAAAAAATATTTCTTAAATATCGGCCTTTTTCCAAATATTTTGGCCATTTCAAGAAAATATATTTTGGATATTTTGTCACTTTTCTGCAAATATTTTTCCGGGCCCTAATAATCTGTTAAGTTACAATTTTGTAATAAGTTTATGGCCGATTCTTCGATCCTAAGGTCGGAGGTTTGAACCTCGTTCAACAGTCGAAGCCTATCATCTATTTCCGATGGGCATTCCCATGTTTAATGTAGTGTGAATGAAATATTGTGGTGTCCTAGGTTTCTTTCAGAGAGGTCGAGAAGGAGAATTGAACTTAGTCCTCTCTCAATATTGGAAACTGCACAAACCACAGAACGTGGCATTCCAAATTATCAGAATACATAGAATGTTGTAAAAAAAGGATTTCTCAAATTCACGAGCCAAACTTGTCTAGTCTGTCACTGCACGCAACAGCAAGAGATAGGTAAATAATGATCATAGCTATGTTCCACTTCAAATATTCATCTAAGCAAAATTACCCAACCAGAACATCCAGATTTTAACTTAATCTGTCATATATAGGAGAACTTCCAAGAATTTTGACGGTGAAGTACTGTATTAACAAATTGAGCATGATCAATAAAGGGAAAGGTTTGACGTATTTGCATCGTTTGTTTCACGACTCCGTTCTCATTTTTTGTTAGTCTCTGTTTTATAGAATATTTTCTTGGTTTAGCCACCTGTTGGTCAGTTACTCATTCTCATATTCGGCAAGAGCAAACGAATTTATATCTTCTTTGTTCATATATTCTTTGAACAAAAGGCTCGTGGAACAACCATGAAAGACTGTCTTATAAAAAATTATGATCCGCTTTAATATTGGTTGCACTCTCAAGAACGAATGAGCAACTACCCTCCTAATTAATTGTATATAGCAATGTACACAAAGCACTTTTTAGTATAGTTGAACATCTATTAGGGATCATGAAATTGATTTTTCTGACCACATCATGAACCAGTTGGATCTTGCCATTGTTGAATCTGAATGGCCAAATGATAAAAAACGGTGGTGTGATTTTCAACTTATTTTGTTCCCTTTTTCTCCAAAAGAGAACACAATTTTTTACCCAGTGCATATTTTTCTTAACTCATTTCACCCTTTCTATTGAGATTGGAATGGTTGAAAACATGAGATTCAAAGTTAGATTTAGACTCGAACAAAATTTTATCTTACGCTTATGTGATTTAGTATCCCACAAACGGATTTTTATACAAAGTTCCATACAAGAGTTTAGTATCATTTCATGTTATAGGACTGGCAAAACATCCTCATTCACAACCATTAGAAGTGTTTGAAAAGCCCATTCACTTCCTGATTTGCAAATGAAATAAACCCCAAAAAGCATTTTTTTTTCATCTTTGTATTTATCTCCTTGACTCTTGATCTCTTCCAAATCGCGAGTTTTGCCGCTACTTTTAGAATGCAGAGCGCTTTACCCCGATGATCTAATACTCGTGGATTTTGTTTCCTCTTGTCTTTCGTCTATGAACACAAATGAACCTGGTTGGGTTCAAGAATTGGAGCTCCATCATACGAGATAGCCCCGAATCGACAAAAGAGTGCGAGCGATGGATGATGCTCCTTATGGACTCCGGGCACCACCACAAACACACCACATGACAAGCTCCGAGGCGAATGAATCCCTATCATCCGCCGGCCAAAGACTTTTTCACTCAGTCGCGGAGTTCCTATTCAAGGGGAAACAGCGTTTAAAACATTCTGATCGAGAGGGATTTTAGAGGCAAGTGACACGACTTGATAACACGAGTTTATAATTATCTGGGAACTTTTCGTTTTTCTCTCTCTTTTGCAGCCACAGACAATGTGTAGCTAGTGCAAGACCTCATCCAGAACTCCAGACTTCTTCATTAGACTTCCATCGCTTCTTTTCTTCCCAACATAGAATATCAAAATTCATTCAGACACCATGGCTCGATCTCAACTGTTATGGGCATGCTTAGGCGCTCTCTTGGGCGTGTCCTTAGCCAGTTACATCAATCCCCGGGTATCCGATAATGACCCTTTTAGTGATATTTGGGCCTCCATTGACCCAGAGGACCATGCTCACCATATCCAAGAGCGTTCACCTCAGCGAGGCTTCGCTAGTTTAAAAGAGTCCTTCACCCTCAGTGAGATTGTGAATTTTGTGCACCGCAGCGAACAATGGAACGGCACATGGGTGTCGGATACCGAATACGCCTATCGGAACCGCGATGGAGCTCTGGCCTTATTTTCTGTCGTGTCCGGTCAAAGTACCACATTGGCTCCACCTCAGGTTTTGGAACAGCCTCGCGTGTTCAAGTACTGGTTGTCCCCCGACCTTCAGTACATCCTGATGGCAGTTCGACCTCAAAAGTTATTCCGACACAGTTTCATCGCGTTGTATGACATTTACAATATTCGTACTGGTCAAAGAAGCTCCCTTCAGCCTTCTGCTAGTCTCTTGGGAGGATTTGCACCCCCTGAAGGTCCCGGATTTGGACCCCCACGAGGACCTAATGGACCTTCCCAGTTACCTTTGCTTTACGCCACGTGGTCGCCAACCGGACATTCTTTGGCTTACGTCTTTAGGAATAACATCTATTATCGAGAAAGTCCGGAGTCAAAGGATGTTGCCATCACATCCACGGGTGAGTGGTCTATGCAGCGGTTAAGCAATTAGCTAGTTGATTGCCTTGATCATTTCGGGAAATTCCATGGCCAAGTTTGAGGTTCGCAGATATTTGAATTCGCTCCCTCTTCTCTGCGAATGTACACATGTTTATTCCAATCAGTCAGAGTGATTTTCCCATGCAAGAAACGACTGCAACGACTAAAAGGATCGCTCTGACAAATTGTCCGTGAAACAATTGAACTTCAATGACACCCTTGTGGGACTTGACATAAAATGACAAGAGGATTCCTTCCACTAAATCCTCGATCCTCGTTCGATTTCGTTACTACATAACTTCATAAGGGTAGATAGTAGGTGAGTTGTTGAGGGTATTTGGAAGTTAGCAGGAGTATTCTAAAACAGTACGAAAAGCCATCCTTGATCAGTTTCGACTTTAGCAACGCACCTTACACTCTAAGACTGCTCTCAACAATGGCTCTAATACGCTTGCAGTATGCTTCCATATACTCTCAACAATTCACCTTGTGAAGGATCCACTTTTGGAAAGAAATTCGAGTTAAGAATATTTAGGACAATGTATCCTCAAATCAACAGACTGCAAATACTAGTTAACTTTGATTCGAGGTATTGAACTTGTTGGTCTCATTATTACCATGCTTTCACAAAAAAGCTTACTTTAGTAACATCTGCTGGTAAACTTTTTCAAGACATGTACTGACAATAGTAAATGGCATTTTGGATTCCGTTGTACATGACACTTGTTCATTCCCGGGAAGACGTAACGATTCTTTTCTTATTCTCCTAAAACATGATTTGCAACTTTACATAACTTGTAGAAAACGAACCACAAGTCGGTTCGTTTCTTTTGTTGATCTGTTCATCTGTCAGAAGGAAGCAAAGAACACATCTTTGGCAAGGATCGGGTGCGATACTTCAAATCCTCATCTCACCACTTCCTGAATTGTCTTGGAAAACCTGTCGATTTGTTTTCCTGTTCCTCGGTTTCTGTCCGTTTAATGGGTTTGTAATGGTATGTTTTCGATTGACGACCAAGGAAGTTTGGGATTACATTTGAATGATGTTCTCATAAACTGGCGAGAGTTTGGAAAAGTTCACGCTGATAATGACACGGTTGTCCTTAGAGGGTGGTAAAATAATATTTCGCTGACTTGCCCAGGTTACATCAAAGGAACAAAAGAGGAAGGTAATCTAGATCTGAAGACGTCGAATGCACAACCGTAGTACACCTCAAACCCATCCAATAAAGAGAAGAAAGTTTCGTCTAGTTTACATTGTCCACAACGGAAAGGTACAATTCGAAAATCTAGGACCTCCTAGGGACTAGTCCAATAAAAGTAATTGTTACTTGGTAAACGGAGTGAAAAAAGGTAGATCCTAAAAACGGTGGATTACCCACAGCGTGGAAGCAATTTAGCTTGATGTTGGCAAAGAAATGTAATGGTAGAGATAGAGACAGACATGGTTGGTGGTAATATGATTAATTGGCATGTCGGAGCACTTCACAGATTTTCTAGTGAGAACAACCGTACCTGATTAATCCATCGCCCTAAAAACCGTTGTTCAAAGATTGTAAAACGTCAAGAGGGGCTTAGTGCAATCGTTCCAAAAATTGTAAAACACGTGTCCAAGATATGTAGATTGAATAAAACTTGAAGCAAGATTATGCCTAAACTAAAGAGGGTTTTGTAGGATGAAAGGCGTTAATGAGCGTGATTTGAAGGCTTGTTATGTCAATTCACATGTATGCTTTTGCAAAAAACAGACGAGCTAAATTTTCTATTCGCATTTTACATTTATCAAGATAATTATAAAAAAACATGATTTCATCAAATTCTATCGAAAACACTCCATTATGGTTACAAAAGCGCTTTTGTTTGGACAGTGATCCGTCAAATTTTTAAAGAGCATGCCAAAAATGACCGAATTAATTGCACATAACCTTTCTGTGTCCAACTTTCGTCACAATGTGTTTTAGTATATACAGTAAGCTATTGCCGTAAAAAAGGTCAGCAAAGCAGAGAAATATGCGTTGTTTTTATTTCGAGAACAAGCGTACAGGTTCCTTTTATTTCAAATGCAGACATTGATTACGTGAATCCTTGAAGAAAAAGTTAATTCTCCATCAACTTTGAACGATTGAATTCCCACCAATTTAATTTGTGTTAGACCACAATCATACTTCCTTCTGACCAAATTTGTGGATATATTCCACATCCGTCATACAAAATGGAGTACAAATTTTGAGTCTGAGATGACCGGTTTTGGCATGAACCTACTTATCCAACGCCCCATCAAAGGTTCAATAGGGCAGTAAAAACTGTTTCCGTTGATCAGGAGGTTAAACTTTTTCCTCTTTGGGTTAACTGGGAAATTTGAACCTGACTGACAGGTGCCTTGAATTGAATGAAGTTGGCCTTGAAACGGATTTCATCTCATACAGGTATCCCTGGTGTGGTATTCAATGGCATTGCTGATTGGGTCTATGAGGAGGAGGTCATCTCTGACACGAAGGCATTGTGGTTTAGTCCGGATAATAAGCACCTGGCATGGATCGAGTTCAACGATACCGAGGTGGAGGTGATGCCTCTGCAAATTTATGGACAGCCCAATCGATTGGAATTCCAATATCCCATTCCTACACCCTTGAGGTAAGCGCAAATGCACGAAAAGTCGCGATTGATTTAGTTATTTAGTCTACGTGGAAGACATGTATTTACTTATTCTCTCATGTGGGCCTTCAAGCGTTGATTCTGAATGAAGGAAACAACGAGATTGAATGTTGTGCTCTCGGTTCCCATTTGGGATAAAGCGTTTCAGAAATGCATGATCTATTTCAGGGACGTCAAGTCAAATTTACAAGGGTTTCTGTGAGTTTGTTGACCCTGATATGATTTGTGTTGAAACAAAAGAGTAAAACATTTGAAGTAAATCTAAGTTGGACCAACAACGATTGCAATGTGGACGAGGTTGGTGCAAGAATTTTCAATTTCAGTAGGGAATAAATTGTCTACCCGCTTCTGTAAATGAGATCTTGCTTGCTTTAATTACATCAAACTTTGAAGGCAAAATTTACTGTCTCTCAAAGCTCTCTCTAGTAGAAGAGTACTATCACGAGATAAATTGATTCCACTTACGATCAGTGTCTCCACAAGATTTGAGCGGAAAATAGAAAGCATAAAAATGTGCAACATTTTGTTTGCCATGTAGTGTCAACAAAGCTATTTCACTTGAAAGGTTTGTGCATGATCTAAAAATGAATATGCATTGTTTTGTATTTTCGCCAAAGCTTACATTTTTGGTCCTCACTGAGACTGGTTCGCGTACTCTAGTAATAACATATAGTGCTCTAGACAGAATTAAATAAATTTATGAAATCCGCATAATTTTGCAAGATCAGTTCTGTTTGTGTGCCTTCAAAAGTTTCAGACAAATTACAAAACAGCTTTTGTCTTCCTGGCAAGCCTTTTGCAGCCTAGAATATTGTTTATTGTTGTTGCTGTTAATTCCACTTAAATCTCTCATCATGGTGAACATAAAGTTTAAGAAATTACAAATTACAAGGTAGGACATTAAGCAAGCACGTGTATTAAAACTGTAAGGAGGGCTTTTGTTGAAGGGTCACTTCCCATTGAAAACCTTCTGGACATACTAATCGAAATCGTCCAAGCATTTCAAGCTTTCAAACATTAAATACACACAGACATTGATAGCTCTTCTCAAGTATAAAAATCGAGATAAAACCGAATTAGTCGTCAAGGGCAGGTCTTTGGCATTCCGCGTGCATTTCTATTCGTATGTATGTACGGTTGTAGACGGCACAATAGTACGATAGTATAACCTGGGCTCCCTTGAAAAACGTATTAAATACTGCCTTAAATCACGACCATATCAATTGATGCAAAGAGGCCAAGCCCACCACAACCGAATCTTTCACTCCAATTTCGTGACGTCCTCTCGAGTTGCTACAACAGATATGTCATTAAGCCTGTGACCTTCAAATGAATTTGGTTTCCCTCCCTCTCTCAGAAGAAGAGATAAAGAAAGTGATTATGCCCATTGAGGACTCGGATGAAAAGCATTCCAAGTCATAATCGGCTTATTAGGGTTTCATGGTGTTCCTTTTTGATATTCAAAGGAATGCTTGATGCCCTAGGCTATGCTTTTAAATACGTGGACGCTCGTTTAGTTACGTGGGGTATCCAGACTAAAGGTAGACTGGGCCTGTAATTCGTTATATAGCACCATTTTTGGATTGCTGACAAAACTCGAAATAAGGAACTAACTATTGTGAGCAGATGTTATTTCATAAATTTTGTTGTCAGACGAACCTGTTCGGAGTTATGATTTAATTAGACAAGGTATGTTGGGTGACCCTTGCACGTTTCAAAAAATGGACCTCAAGAGCGAGAAACTCGTCAAAATTCCAATATTTTGTAAGTGAAAGATGTTGCTCATACTCATATTTCTATGTTTGGTGAACATTTGTCCAGAAAAAATGATAAATTTCGATTTGAGACAGCTTAGCTTTGAAAGATACATCATTTTTGTCATGTTGCTCGCTCTTGACGCTTATTTTCAATGTATACAGGGGTCAACCAACATACCTTTATCTAATTAAATCATAGCTTCGAACAACTTTGTATAAGAAAAAAAATTGTAAAATAACAGTTGCTCATAAGAGATAAAACTTTAATTCGTTTTTTATAAATCCAAAAATTGTCCATTTTAACGAGTTACAAGCCCACTCTACCTCTAGTCTGGATATCCCTCGTACACAAAGATTTCTAGATCGTCTTGGATTGAACACGACCAAAATGAGATTATGAGTTTTGAGGGGCATTTTTGAGGGGCAAAAGTTCCAGGGTTTTGGCGCCTAAGGTGTAACCAGTTTGAGGATTTGTTTTTTGGTTTAAGATTTGATTTAAAAACCCTTTTTACCCGCCGTATCCTTATTTCCCAAAAGAAGCTTATGGTGTATTGTCTTTTCGATCAACTGGTTTCAGTTGAGCTATTTGTTAACTGGAAGTTTTTGGGTTGTGCTCTTTTGATCCATTACTAAATATGGTACAGATACTGAAAGCAAAAATGAGTTCTTCCTCTTTTTCTGCACTTAATCGACCCGATCGTGATTGCCATGTAGTCCCCCTAATTCTAGATGTCCATGAATTACCCCGTAATTTGCTTCTAGCCATGTTGTTACTAGCAATTAGAGCAATGGTTGCTCAAAGAGTAGATAAACGGCGTAAACGGCGTAAACGCCCAAGAAAACGAATGTTCAACTGGTACTCGATTCAAGGCCAAGTTCCTCTCTAGGTATGAATGAGCTCTGTGTTTAAGCTTAATCATGAGTCCCAAAGATGAAAAGGAATTGACCAAAGACAAACCGATTGTTTGCAGCCGATGGCTGTTTCATGCCATAGGGAAATGTCAAGTGGTAATGCACTAATACTGGTGTGACCGCTTTTTACGGCGGATTTGAAATGTTCTCACGAAAGGAACGTTAGAAACAAAGAGATTCCGGTATTTTGGTCAAATCAGTTTTATTCAAACAAACTGTCAGACCCGGGTAAATTATTTCAAATTTAATCATTACCAAAATATAATGATTTCAAAAGGAGTTGAAATTTATCACATTACTTTAGTATCAAATGTAATTGAATATATTTACAATTATTTTCACTTGTGTTTAAATGCTTAAGCAATTGCAATGAATTACACGGCGTTACATCTTTATTCTGAAGTCCAGGTAATCAAATCAAATTTTAAAATTGAATGCACAATGAAAAGAGGCAACAGGCTTTAAGGTTCTCGATCTCTATATGAAAAATTGCATGGACAATGTGTTTTTTAAGTTTTCGAACACACAATATAATTGTAGATGTGAATGTAATTCACAATTAAACCATGTCAATAATTTCAATTTTATACTTAAGTAAAATAATGATATTCACTTTCATTGTAAATGTAATTAATTGCAATTTCGTGGAAATTTAATTGCAATCAAGTCACAGGTCGGTCTACATCAACGGTACTTTAGTAAAAAAAAAAACATCAAGAACTTTAAGTAAAGTGGGAAGATAAATCAAGGTCTTCAGACCTCCCAAAGTTCAGCATTCCTCTTATTGGTTTTTTTCCCAAAAAGAGCAACTTCAGTAGAAATGTGATTGATGGCCAATTCGATTCTTTTCCAGTTACCCCAAACCTGGCCGAACCAATCCTTTCGTTAACGTGTACGTGGCTGATGTTTCCACCCGAACTCCCCGATCTTATCTTTTGGAACCTCCCTCATACTTTGGCAATCGCGAGAAGATCATCTATGCCGTGACTTGGGCCAATAATGAAGAGGTGTCTCTCACATGGGAGAATCGCCATCAAAACTACTCCATTGTATCCATTTGTGAAGTGGGTGCAGTGAGTTGTCGCGATTCCTTGGTCATGACTGAACCCAATGGTTGGCTGGAATTGGACAAAGCTCCCGTTTTTACCCAAGATGGGCGACAATTTGCCATGGCACTTTCCGCAGATGGATTCAAACACGTCAATGTGATCAATCGGGACACGAACCAACGGATCCCTATCACTTCGGGCAAGATGGTCGTGACTGAGATCTTCCATTGGGATGAAAAGAGACATGTCATCTATTTCGAAGCCACAAGAGTTGGAGCTCCTGGAGAACGTCATTTATACACTGTGACAGATTTCGATTCGGGTCGTCCGGGTATTGTGACTTGTATTAGTTGCGATGTGGTTAATAGCCGTGGAGGTGCTTGTGGGTACAATCAATTTGAGTTCTCCACCCAAAAGACCTACTTCACCTTGTCTTGTCAGGGTCCTCATGTTCCACAAGAGTACCTATTCAAGGCTCCTGGTCAAAAGATTGCCACCCTCGTCACCAATGATGACCTTTCCGATGCTTTATTGGCCAAGAACCTGCCCAAGATTTCCAATTTGGACGTGAAGATTGATGGAGGTCGACATGTGGCCAAAGTGAGGCTGTATTTGCCCCATAATTTCAATGATCAAAAGCAGTATCCTCTGTTAGTCAACGTTTATGGCGGACCTAATTCACAGCAAGTGAACGATAAGTTCAAACTCGATTGGGGCACTTATTTGACCACCTCCGAGGACGTCATTTATGCGGTTATCGATGGTCGAGGCTCAGGATATCGCGGGGATGAGATTCTATTCTCATCTTACTACAACATTGGACAAAATGACGCTCAAGATCAGATCGATGTGACGAAGAAGCTTATTTCGTTGTACTCATTTATTGACTCGACAAATGTGGCCATTTGGGGATGGTCTTATGGAGGTAAGTTGTGCACTTCCGATCTACGATATTTAGATGAAGAGGATTAGTTTGACAAGAGACAAAGTGGGTGATTTGTGGAATGAATGGGCCAATATGGCTGAATTGTTTGATTGTTGCAAAAAAACGGGATTGACAAGAGTTATCCCTAATCCCTTTTGATCTCAATGATAACATTTGCCAGTATTCATTGGCATATCACCTCTATCCGATTGGGGCCAAACCAATGATTTCGGCTTTTTCTAGGTTTCATGAGTATCAAGATCTTGGAGAAAGATGCCGATCAGAGCAATATCTTCAAATGCGGATTGGCTGTGGCTCCCGTAACCAGTTGGATTTACTACGACAGTATCTATACTGAGCGCTATATGGGTCTCCCAAATCCAAGTGATAATCTCGATGGCTACAATAACGCCGATACCACCAAGGACGTGGAAAAGCTCCGAAACAAGAAACTCTTTATTGCTCACGGAACTGGAGGTGAGATCTTCTTTGGAAATAGCTCTTAGACATGGATTAATTTGAGATATCCCTTTACAGATGACAACGTGCATTACCAAAATAGTTTGATGATCATTCGGGCTTTAGAGGAAGCGGACATCTTGTTCCAAGAACATAGTTACACGGATGAAAATCATGGCATTGTGGGCCTTCGACCTCATTTGTATCACACTCTTACAAACTTCTTGCTGAACGATTGTTTTGGCCGCAATGAAGTCGTTAAAGGTTGATGGAAGAGAAAACCTTGGAGAGGATCCATTTCTCCGTTAGGATGAGGAAATTGCTCCATTTTCCTATGAAAATGACCTGAATGTCTTTATGAATTTGACTTGAGAAAAGTGTATATATATTGTGAGAGAACTTGCCATACACAGAGAATAGTACAACGCTAAAATAGTATTACAACCATTTCTTGGATTTATTTTCTGACAACAAACATGTTCATGAAATTAAGGAATACAGTTATTCTTTGTTTTTCTCTAAGTTGACGGTGCAAATAAACTGTTTAGTGTTGTGGAGAGTGAGGGTGAAGAAGTAGATAAAGGTTACCGATTCTACAATTTTCCACACTTACAGCAAAGTAGTGCATGGCTTCGAAACTCAATATCCAAAGTCGCGATCGCTCAAAATAGCCGGAGCCACCAATGTCCACACATATAAAGCGGCACAAATCCAAGAAGACACGATCTTTACCCACATGGCACCTGCATTCGCCTCATAATTGCTCAAATTTCCATCAGGTCTAAAAGGAGAATTGATGCTCGTTTTTTAGAGCCAAAGAAATGCAAGCAATCTGACCACTCAAGTATGCCTATTTTAGCTTACAATTCCTTAGGGGGTTCAAAATTTCTTGGACTAGCGTTCATGTGCACATATTTAATTCTCTTACCTAAAACAATGTAACTTATGCACGGGCTCTTTTTGTTAAAGGCCATTTTTGATTGCTTGTTAACAGAAAATTTTGATTTTTTTTTTTTCACTTTTTGCATTCCAAAAAGCTTTTTCCGTCTTTTCTAGGCCTAAATTCGTTGGTTCGGCACATAATTTCAAAGTAAAAAATGAGCCCAGCCTGAAAAGCCGAGACTAAAAAAAATCAAGTCGATCTTAACAAGTTTTAAACATTGAACAAAAGCTAAAATTTATGCTTACTTTGGGGGCCAATTTGAGCTCAAGTTCAAGTTTGGCTTCCTTTTTACTCGAAAAAAAAACCTTAGCATTTCTATTCCTTTTTTATCCCTCTTCACAATACAGTGAACCCTATATCATTTTTTTTGACTTACTTGAACCAATTAGTGAGAGTCATCATGACGTAGAGCGTGGCCAGAGCGAACATCAAATGGAAAAGTGAATACGAGTACACCACTTCCTCACTCTCATTATCCCAGACTTGTTGACCACCGGATTCAGCATCAGTTTTGGTTTCGCCATTATCTTTGGTTAGGAGCTTGTCCGCACCACTCAATTTGGATGCGGTGGAAGCAGTCGAATTGCGAATGGACGAATACAGCACGCAAAGGAACCAGATCACTAAACCAATGATGGCTTGGGCATCGAAATGACCAACACCGGGATTACCAGGGTCAATTGGAGTCATAGTTGTGCTCTCTTGAGTGTTGTTTCCAGGGAAAAAATCTGTCACCGAAGCTTTGCAATCCTGAAAAATATAAGGTTTGATATAAAACAGGTCGAATTGCATCACTTGTAGTTTAGAACTAACGGCATAGGGACTATTGGACATGGCAGACCAAGTCAAGTACAAAATGTACAATGAGATGGCTCCTGATTGAAGAAGACCGGATTTGGGCATATTTTCTTGCACTTTGGGGAGGATGGAAATGACGCTGATGATCACGCAAATGATTAGATTGAAGGAGATGAAGAACTCGTGAAGTTTGCATTGACCCGTTTCTTGACCAGTGAAGTAGATGAAGTAAAGAACCACGGCAGTGATACACAGAGCAAACATGCCAAAAGTGACAGCTAAAAGGGCCGCAAGCCATCCACGTGAATCAGTCTCCTCATAATTTCCAACCCAAACTTCAGCCCAAGAGTGGGCAAAATCCACAATCAGAACCAATTGGATCAGAATGAACAGGAAAGCACCAATAAACCCAAAGTACATCCAAATCGTTCCTGAAAGCAAATCAAAACAATTTCCTATTTGCTCTCTTTGAAATGAGAAAAAAAAAGAATCCGTACCGAAGCTACCCTCTGGGATAAAGAAAGCGCCCACCATGCCTCCGATGATGATCAGATATTTGATGGCCCAAAACCCATTTTGAATCCCAGAGCGGAAATCTTTGGAACTTTTGACATTGATCATGATGACGGACATGAGGAGGAAGAACAAGGTCACGATAAAGCATAGCCTAGAAAAAGGGATCATAAAGTTAGGCAAGAGGACAGACAGAATACTTCATGGAGATCTTGCAAAGCTCACCTGTAGACTGATAAATACCCGACAGCTTGTGAACAATCAAATTGATACGAATCCACTCGGTCTTGGAACAACTTAAGGGTCGGGTCATCATCTTTGTAGCCTTTGCAGAACGGAACACTTTTGAGACTCTCCTATAAAAAATAAAGTATATAAACTGGTGAGGCCATGTTTCATTTAATTTCTGAGGTAACATATGTTTTTCTAATTTTAATTTTAATCTATTTTTGAAGATGTATTGGATTTTTAATCGAGACAAATTTAATGATTAGTAGAAATTCGACCATTTGAGTCCGATGTAGCTCAAGGGCAAATTATATTTTGATAATTAATCTTTTTTTCGTGCTGGTTGTTGATTTTGTTTTACCGTCACAAGGACTGATTCAGAACAATATTTTGCCATTGTTTACCCCAAAAATCTTTAAATCAATAAGATTCCATTATTTAACCATAAAAATGAAACATAGCTAAAAATAGTGTTCAGAGAAATTTATCAAATACGCTTTTAATGTTTTTAGGTCTTATGAGCATCGGTAGGTTTTTACTAATAAAAAAGTGGCCAACCTTCTTTCCTTACATTTTCCTCTTCTGTTTAAATATACCCTTCAAATCCATTTTTGAGAAATCTCTACTGCATATCTCCTTATCAAAATTATCTTACTACTATTTTTATCCCTTACCTCCACCAAATTACCATTAATGTCTTCTTCCTTTTCATTTCCTCAATTGCTTGTACTCTTTTTTACATTGTTTTTGAGTGGCTCATATACAAATATCATGGATTGATCAACCAGCTATCTTATACATACGTAACCTCTTTATGTAAATGAGACTTCAGGTTGTCAGATATCAAGTTCGAGGTAAGCCCATATTACCTGTATTCCTGGAGCGAGCATAATACAGCAAGTGATCATGGTGAGGAGAAGGAGAATGGCGTACATGATCCGGGAGGAGGTGGAGCTTTTGCACGACGGGCAAGCCGAACAACACAACGAGCAAGCCGCAGACGTGCAGCAACACGCCATCGACGCCAACGAGAACACACAACCCATGATAACTATGGGATCAGGTCAGAGGTTCAAAATCACAGTTTCTGTGAATGGTTTGATATCCACTCCGCTTTGTTCCTTTCTTTCTTTCCTTCTTTCTTGTTATCTATATCTCTGATGCCTACAGGCTTGCCATATTTGAAGTGGCAATATAGGTCAGATGTGTTTTGGGGAGAATAGAGGTTGTGAACAATTCCAAATCTAGTGAAATCTAGCCCTTTTATCCTCATATCTGTGCTGGTCAGCTAGGCCGAAGTCCAGAGGAACAGTAGGGTAGCCAAAATGAGAAGATAAGCAAGTACTGGGTGGGGTGGTTTGTTAAACCTTGTCAAGAAATAAGTGCGTATAAATCACTAAAGACAGTTACGTCAAGTGACTTTACTTAAAGCTAATGTTCTGTTTAGGATAATTTACTTTTGCATACTTAAGATGACAATTGTAAAATGATTATCAATATGTGACCAATATGTGATTGACTTTGAGCTTTTACCTCCCTTTTGTTTGTCTCCACTTACGGGGGAAAATTGTTACACCGATATATTTAGTTCACATTCTCTATGGACAAAGTCTGTGGTTAGAGTAAGGTTATTTTATTTTGATAAAGAGGATTTCTTTGTTTGAAGTTGAAATCGCACATTTATTTAGAAGAAAAACAAAAATATGATGTATTGCTAGAACAGTGGCAAGCAACCGGTGGGTGGCGACCCATATATGGGCCCAAGAATGGTTTTTGGTGGGCCCTGGAGCTATGGGCTAAGTCCAAGTTAGTGGGCCCGCGAGACATCCATATTACAGTAATGGACTCGTGGGCCCAAAGCTCTTTGATCGTTAATTTGTGGGCCCTGACAACATGAAAACAAATTTGTTTCCTTGATTTGGGGCCTTGATCCAAAAGTGGTTGCCGTCCCAGGTGCTAGAAGCTCATCATCGTTAGTGTTGGGTGAAAATTTCTTTCCGCTTGGCCTTTGAAATACCAAAGTGGCAACTTTTCCAAAACCACAGAAAAAAACTGAACTGGATGAATCACGATAAGTGGGAAATTGAAGTTTCATGAGAAATAATTTTTTTTGATCGGCTTTATATGGTGCCATTTTTTGTGCATCTTTTAGTCGACATTATCCAAATATGAAAAAGCACCACTACTCAAAATACCGTAGCGTTTGTTCAAAAACACACCTATAGCTTTTGAAAAACAACAGTTTTGAACGAAAGCACTTTAGCAGGGATCGGCAACCACTTTTGGGTCAAGGCCCACCAAATTCAACTTTATGTAGTCTGGGGCCCACCAAACAGATGCTATAAGGTTCATGAGCCCACAAGTCAATGATCAAAGAGCTCTGGGCCCGCGAGGTTGTACTATGAATGGCTCTCGGGCCCTCTATTGGGGACTGTCCCCATAGCGCCTGGGCCCACCAAAGACCACCCTTGGGCCCACATGTGGGCCGCCGCCCACCGGTTGCCTACCCCTGCACTGTAGATTACAAGTTTTAGTCTCTAGAAAGCACTAGTAAGAAAAGTACAGAATATCGTTTCATTTTTGGAAAAAGCAGCATTTATCATGCATGCCTCAACATTACTTCGTTCAGTATTATTTACATTTCATTGACAAATTTGTTGCTCTCGACAGCAACGGGATGGTATGTTTTGCCATGTTGGAGCAGAGTTGCAACTGTTTCTTCTTTTAGTCATATTAACCTCTCATTTTAGAAGTGTTCAATGTTTTCCTGAGATTTTTTGCTTCAAGAAATGTCTGTTTATCGACATCTCTTAAAAACCAAATAAATTAGCTCATTCAGGAAGACACTTTCATGGTCCAAATAAATTATTAGATATATTTGTTATGAGTTATTTCTTTTTAGGTGAAAAATACTGGAGGAAAAAAATAGAATCAAATAAGAAAACATTTTGCCTTGGGGATCACAATATTACCAAAAAACTGCAAACCATAAGAAGTCAAAGTCAATTCGTTGTGACTGCCAAATCACGTAAAGCTATACATTTGTCACTTCTTTGAAAAAAAATGTGTTCGGTTAAAAATAATATCCAAAAAGTACCCATGTTTTTGAAGACTACGCAACAGGGTGCCATCAAGATTAATCAAAGATTTTTCACAGTTTAATTGCAAAAGACCTATGATATTAATGGGGTCTTAAAAATTAAACAGATTGAATCCCATCAGTGCAATTCACCAAAGTTCTAATTATCTCATGGCATAATTAAAATAAAAGAGAGGAAACATCTAGCCGTTTTCAAGATCACAAATATTTTTTCAAGAGGACGGCTTGGTTAATTTTCAAGTCATAATCTTACAAGAATCTGTTACCTTTAGAAAGCAACGAGTATTTTCGTTCCTAGGACTCTTATCTGTCACATGATTAAGTTTTTATACCAAACGTTCTGCCTTCCGTCAAGAACCGCGGTTATTGTAACGCAATGCAGAAATATAACTACAGGCCGTCATCATTCTAAAAAGAGAGCTTCCTATGACTATTTAAAGGTTCTCTTAAATTTTCATTGTTAATACAGATCTTCAGTGGGGATTTTAAAATGAAAAAGCCAAAGTTGAATATGAGAATACTTGATATTAGAATTAATTCCAATACAAGAATACAATTGGGGCATAAAATTTTTTTTAGCTCATAGCGTAGTCTCCACATAACCCAATAAGACGTTTTTTGGGGGTATTTGGTGTTTCTTTTTCATTTCATTCTGTAGCCATCTATTCAAACTTAAGACGTTGTGTTCTTGCAAAACATCAGAATTGTTTCTGTTTTTCACAACAGTGTTTCAAAATCCATAAGTCTGAAAGCTTCCCCGTCTCCTTTTTTGAGGGTCTGAAATTGATCACTAGGGATAGACAGGAAGTGCAAATAAGTATAGCCTTTTAGTTACCAAAAGTTGCAGAAAAATGTACCCAAAAGTGCAAAACAAAGTGCAGAAAAATGTACCCAAAAGTGCAAAACAAAGTGCAGAAAAATGTACCCAAAAGTGCAAAACAAAGTGCAGAAAAATGTACCCAAAAGTGCAAAACAAAGTGCAGAAAAATGTACCCAAAATTGCAAAACAAAGTGCAGAAAAAGGTTGAAAGCGAACATTAATGTCGAAATAAGAGCTAACAACTTGCGTTTGGACTTAAAAGTCATTCATAGTCAGAGTACCCACGGCGCTTAATTGAGGTGGAGAAGTCATTTAAAAGCTCACATTTGAGACTAGCTTTTTGGTGAAGAGACAATGCCACATAATTAGTTGAGTTCTATTATTTCAGTCACGACCAAAAAATGATATAAAGTCATTAAACATACACTAGAAAACAATAGTCTGTATTTTTCAAAACATTTTTCATTCCTAATGTGGTCTCATGGTTGTCTGTACCTAAAATTTTGTTGAAATCAATTGAGCCGTTGTCCTACTTGGTCTTAGCCAAAGTCCTCCAGCTATGATCGCAGAATCTGTTTTTCATGATAGATTTCAAAATTTTAGATTTAAAACACATCTTGAAAATTCTACCATTGAACTTGTAAAGACAAAAACGATCCTGCTGCAACAACTGTCTATAGATACATGACGTTCACTTATTGTTCCTACGTTGGTGATGATTTGTTGAATAAGGGGAGTGGACTATTTGCTTTATATTGATTACATCAGTATCGGACGATCAGTTTGCGACAAAGACATCTCGAAGTACAATTTACGTTTTGGAGACAAACTGCGTTCCACATCTTATCACCCGTGGGATGGAGATATTTGACATACATATATGCACCGTAAACAGTATTCCTGCTTGTAAAAATGATAAAGGATTTTCTCAGGCCTTAACAGAACAGAGATGCAATTCTCAAAATTGAGATCTTTCTTTACGGCGTTCAGATAAACACGTACATGTATGTATGTCCATTTCAAAGAGTAATATTTCAAAAACACTAAATTGCGGCAAGTTTGTTGTTTCAAACATCAATATCATCTTTAAAACGTATGCATTCTATACAAAACAATCTATTAAAACATTTGTTGATCTTTCGTCCACAAATCGCTCGAAACATGAAAAATGGGTATAAATCGTCGGCTTTGTTAGCAATATGAGTCCTCAGTTTTTGCATTGTTATCACTTGAAGAAAATCACAGGAAATGGGATTACTAGTAAATGTTACAAAACTTACCTCACGTATTTTGAGTTACTTGTTACAAAGGCTTCCCTGGATTAACGGATCAATCGATTAATCCATCGGAAGTGGATTAATCCGTTAATCCGTTTCGTCAGGCGGATTAATTGAACAAAATAAGAAAACTCCTTTTCCCTTTTTATCGTGCTTTTCTTTAACAATTTTCCAAATTTCTCCCAATATAGCTTTAATTGAAGATTCCAAAAGATCTCCGGACCACGCATAGGTGCATTCTTGAACAAGCAACTTTAGAAAATAATAATTTGGAATGGCAAAATAATGTTGAAAAATAGTGGGATTTTCAATGACTAATGAGAAATGTGCAAAAAAAGCAAACGCAAGTTTCCCCAAGTCAACAAGAGTTCAGTTTTAAGTGTTCCATTCCCGCTTTTTGCAGGATCATTCTTGAATCTTTTAACACGAAATATAGTATTAGACATAGAAAGTATCTTATGAATCTTGAAGTCATAAGTGAAATGAAGTTCTATATGTTTGTTGTCATTTTGGATGTTTCATTTCAAATCTGGCAATGGAATTTACATAATTTTAGCCTTGCACCTGTTTCATTTCCTTCGGTTTGTGGTGCATGATGGGTTTGCGTGTTATTTTGTTCGTTCTACATCCATCATTAATTCTTTAATTTCATTATTATTGTTTGTTTATTGTTTATTGCGATGTCTAGACATGAACTTGGTCGCAGAGACATAAAAAATGGTATGGTTGTAGGGAATCTCTACATTGCATGTATCGGCACTGATCCGTTTGACTAGTGTGGTATTCCTTTTTATTGCCCATTAGGTAATGATCGCTATCGAGATGTTATGTGTATGGTTTAAAAAATAATATATCAATTCTGCCTGAAATTTAGGCTCGAATAGATCATTCTTATACAAGATTAGAGTAGATAATACAAGATTTACACAATTTTTGAAACATGTCACGAAACCCAATACTCGAAAGGTAAAATATGTAAGCATCATTTATGCTTTTGATCTTACAATTTCGTCAATCTTCCCTAAATCAATTTTGAAGACAATTCCAATGATCTCATTATCATAAAACAAACACTCTAACTTTTATTGGTTTGTCATTCATTCTAAAGTTTAGACATTTTAAG
>CM021315.1:9816568-9852776 GCA_010645155.1 Tigriopus japonicus | reverse complement strand
GGGGTTAAAGTTATATTGAAGTGTCAATTAAGTTTTCAAAATTAAAATTCCGTCAATCTACTGTAAAATCAACATTGTTAAAAACACTTTCAATAAATTCATTACCACTAAACCAAAAAAACTTTAGTTTTCTTTGGTTTACTAATCATTTTAAAATTAATCCATTTTTAACGGAGTAATCCATCATAATCAATCCAGGTAGCCCTATTTGTTACCAAATTCAAATGAGCGAATTCCCTAACATCCGGGTTTAATCAGATAAGGCTACCCCTGAAAGGCAAATTTCACTCCAAAATTTAAATTTCAAAGCTGGTATTTAAACAGAGCAGGGATTTGTTACAATTATTAGCTATTAAACAAGACAACCTTTAAATTAAAATCAACTAAATTTTACTCGGTCCAGAAAAAGGGGAGTGGTCTGGGGCACCTCAACAAAAACATGTAAAATTTTAGTGTTCACCATGATTTAACAGCCTTAGATCTCGACCGTTTAAGGAAAGCAAATTGAAGTTTGTTACGTACACTTGCTTCTGTCAGTGCAAAACTTTGTAAATTTTCATATGAAAGAATGCAAGAAAAGGGGCTTTCAATTACTAGTAATGACTGTGTTGAAGCAAGTTATGTAATACCTAACCTGATTTTTTTTCAAAGCCACTTACTTTTTGGTGGAACACTATGAAGTATTATTGTCTTCATCATCAAAATTACTTATCGCCATAAATAGCTAGTCTTGGCCTACTAACTGATGGCTAAGAAGCCATACCTCAGACATTAATTAACTATGCCAGAAACTCCATGGAGAAACAACCTTGTCGTTTTTCGAGCTCATCGTCAAGGCAAAGAAGACTGGCGAGGTCTTCGCCACTGACTTTCTCCCTACATGCAGCCTTCGCAAAGAGTGGAGCAAGTAGGGAGCTTCTCAGTTCATCTGCTATTCCTACCGATTCCACTCTCACTCTCTCCTTGGAGTGCATGAAATCCCCAGGCCTGCATTCGAGATAAAAGAGCAAGCACATTGACTCAACGAAGACTCAGGCCTCATCCCAGCTGGGTTAAGTTCCTGCTCGGAGTCGAGTGAAGTCTGTCGCCAAGGACGGTTCCATTTGCCCATCGAAACAAGGCCTTTCTAGTGCGGATCGATCCGGAAATCTACCCTTAAAGCTTCAGGTAATGCATAAATAATCGGTTGTCTTAGGGCTACTTTTAAGAGCTTCATTGGGAAGTAATAATGTGTATTAGCGTTTTTGTTTGTTACTTCATTGAGCACGGGAAAGGACTTTTATCAAGAACCTTCTTCTAGACGTCTGTGGGCGATATTGATTGACTAACACATTGTGTTACGTAACGCTTTCAATTTGAAATTGACCATACGTAAGAAATGTTTGCGGAAAAATGATTGCCTTTTCAGAAAAGAGGATTTTTTTTCCTCCGACAAAAACTGTATGTCTTTATATAAAAAATATGCATCGTCGGTTATTAATCGTGTTTTATCTCATTATACTAACAAAATAAAAGTACAGTATGATCAAAATATTGCCTGACGATCGGAAGATCATGAAACTCGATTTTAGAGTACGTTTTGGAATCTCGTGTTGGGTTCAAAGTTTGGACTTTGACTTGATGACAGTTTGTGTGTTTAATTTACCACACAATGTTTTCGCTATTCAAGGTCCATTCAGACTGGGTCATTCTTATACAATAAAATACATAACCACGTGATTATTTCATGATAACTATCTGACATTCTAAAGTAATGTCAGTGGAACCCATTCATGATTCTCCTTCGACTAGTATTAACTGATGTTTGAACGTACGAGTTGTTCGTACTATGAATGCCCAAAAATGCGTGAACTGTACAGAAAATCGCAACAAGCGTTCGGATGGCAACAACCTGACACTTCAATGTGCTCCACGATTGTGGACGTACATACGTAACGTTATTGGGCTTCCTTCGTTAGAAATAACCTCCAACACTACTATTGAGATGATCAGGATTCAGGATACTTCCGCAAGCTGACTGTGAACTGTGATAGAAATAGCTAGACTGTTGGTAATCACCAGCACAGCGTTGATAACAAATGTGCAATAAGGTGGAGAACAATCGAAAAGTGGGTCAATGTTATGGGGAAGTGAGGCAACAACTTGAATGTATATATCAATGTCAATTGCTTTCCAGTGACCCGTCATTCCAAGTTCAGGTCAACCATGTCATCCTTTGAGGCTGGATTTCAATTCCTCCTAGAAAGGCCATGGGCTTCACTCACCAGTTTGGTTGTGGCCGGATTGGTTGTGTACTACCACTTGAAGGTGGTTGCTCCGGTGAAGTTCATTTGTAAAAAAGGCTCTCAGCTAGAGAAGCTCTTTCGGAAGTCATTGCCCGTGGCCAATGAGATGTTCAAACCAACTATTTGGTGTTTTGAGGCGCGATTCCAGACCATCTTTGCCAGTGTGTGCCGAGCATTCATCCCTGATATCCCTTACAGGCGAGAGGTAGAAAGAAATCTACTCTTATTAAACGAATTATGGAACAGAAATATGAAGATCAATCAATTCATGGTTACAGATTTTGAAACTGTCTGACGGAGGCGAGGTCGGATTAGATTGGTTGGACAACGATAAAGATGGTGCAAGTTCGGAGAAGGAATACTCTGGGCCAATCATCTTGTTCTTGCCCGGCTTGACGGGTGACTCTCAATCTGAGTACATCAAGAGCTTTATTAACGTTGCACATAGGGTATAAGCTTGCCCCGGAACATTGGTCATTTTCCCTTGTTTTTTATTTTTAGCACCTATGTTAATTTTTTAGGATCTCAATGCCAAATGTGTGGTGTTTAACTTCCGAGGCCGTGGCGGTCATGCTATTACCACACCAAAGACGTATTGTGCAGCCAACGGTGACGATCTCAATGAAGTCTTGTGTCATATTAAGAGCCTTCATCCTAAGGCCCCAGTCATGGCTGTCGGAGTGTCCTTGGGCGGCATTCTCCTCAGTAATTACCTCTCCCAAGAAGGCGAAAAAGCTCGGAACAAACTCGTGGCGGCCATGGTGATTTCCGTTTGTTTCGACTGCTTTAAAGGAACAGAGAGCTTGGAAAAATACGGCATGAACCGAATGCTCAATCGACATCTGGCCAGTTGTCTCGTAGACTCAATCAAAGAGGTACTTAATAAAATTTTCACATTTTTGGTACTTTAACAAATGACTGAAGCTTGTCATTCCTACTTTAGGTCCGGCACCATTTTGATTCGAATGCACTTTACAACTTGGAAAAGGTGTTCTCCAGTGGAACCATCCGGGAATTTGACTCCACCTTCACCGCACCCCTCTTTGGATACTCAGATGTCAAGGAGTATTACACCAATGCAACTATCGCCGGAAAGATTCACAAAATTCGGGTTCCCTATTTAGCTTTGAACGCCGAGGACGATCCCTTCCAAGTATGACGACCGCAATGTGATTTTGACCTTATCTTACTAAACCAATATTACCTTATTTCAGCCTGGGGATAGTTTGCCATATGAGGAAGTAGCTCAATCAGATTATGCGTCCATGTTGTCCACAAAATATGGTGGTCACATCGGATTCATGGAGGGTTTCTTCCCGTCTCGGTATCACTTCTCAGACAGAGTATTCCAACAATACGCCGGTGCCGTGTTTCACCATTTAGACGAGTTCCTCACATTGAATCAAGAAAAAGCTCCATAAAGTCCCATGAAGAACCGCCTCCTACCCTCAATGCACAAAATAGCTACCTAACCAGCAAATCAACCGGACCGACCAGACTCAAAACCGGCTAATTTGAACCAAACCAAGGCAGTTCCGACATGCATAATTAATTAACAAATTACTCACATACAAGTAGAATATGTTGGAGATTTGTGTGAGTAACAATTAGTGCCACTGTGCCAGCGCCACTGACAACAAAATTGGATGCTTGTAAATATGGAACAAAACCTAAATTGTCAGATTTGCCGAAGAATTGCGAGAAATAAAAACATATTTACCTTACCTAGAGGAGTGATGTTTTCAAACTTTTTCTCGGGCTTGAAACAGCTTTTGTCACAACCCTAATTGACAAGTTGAAGTAGATCTGGAGAAGTTCAGATTCCAGAAATATTTGTTTCACAGAAGCTTTGTGGATTTTGTTGAAAAGTTGGCCCATATTTTGACGAATAGCATTAAAATGGGTTGATAGGAAGCTTCCAAATAGGATAATAATCCAAATTCCAAATAGTGATGGCATATGAACAAAAGCTGATTTCTGCCTGGTGGCGGAAAATGGCTTTTATTCATGCAAAAAAGAGGCAGAAAGTGGCAGAACTTTTTTTGAAAACAAATCCCTTAAGTAAACAAATTCCATACTCTTAGGGATGAAATTAGGTACTTTTGGTGTCTATCTGTGGCCTTAGCATCCCTACAAAAACTCAATGCTTCAAAGAAGGGAGATTAAGTTCATGAAATTGATCTCATTTGTGTTTAAATTTCCCAAAAAATCAGGATGGTCAAATCAATCACTCTTATTACAGTTTAAAAACATGCTGGATTAGAACTTGTTGGAAAATTGCAGTACTCATTTTTCCACAGTATTCAATTCAATATTCGAATCATAGTTCAACAAAAAATTATAATACATAAATACCAAGTGTATTTGAAAATTACTTGTTTAGGCATAATAAAAATATGAGACATATCTAATCTAATATCTATTTAATTTTCATCTGACTTTGAGTATTGATTTACAAGTGAATTCATTTTTTTGAAATTTTAACGTTTATTTTAAAGCATAATGCTCATTGAGCATGCTAGCTGATATTCTCATAGTAAAAATGACACATTTAGCATATATTTTATGAGTTTTACGCCTGGGGCCTATAACTTTGTCCAAAAATTTGTTTTATATTGAGTATTCTCATGCTCTTTTCTTTGAATTCCTATTCACGTTTCTTTGATAATGTTTGAGAAACAGTTTGCACCAATGAATCCACATAATTTATTGACATTACTTTAAGGAAACCTGTTTGATTACCTTTTGTGCAATTCAGGTAGTGAAAACTTTTGAAACTCAAAAGTATAATAAAAATTACATAATATATATCAAGAATAAATCAAGGGTTCTGTTGAAATTTTGTCAAAAATTCAATTGGAACTGGAGATTACTTACCCCATTATAAAAGAAAATAAAGCAACCTAATCTATTCTTATGCCATTGAATTAACTCCGTCCAATTCTTGAGATCTACACCAAATAGTGACATTTAATTTCGCACAGGCATTTTAAATTTAATATTTTCAAAGGTATATAGTTATTGAAGCATCAAGTATGGTGTTCTGAAGAAATTTAGGGTCGTTTTTAGTTACTCTAAAGCCAGGTCCTTGTCTCAGGCATACATGTCAACTTCAACTATATTAGATTATCAAAATCTTAACTCACAGACATATTCATAGATGAACATGAGGGTATTTTGTCCATTGGCTGCCAATTTCTTCCATTTACTGCGATTTTTGCAAGTTTTCTGCCTTTTTCTGTCACTTTCTGCCATGTTCTGCCATTTAGTGGTAGAAAATGGCAGAAATTCAGTAACAGCCAAAACTTGCCATCCCCACTCCCATATCCCATTCCTGTGTCATCACTAGTTTAGAAACGATTTCTTGGCTACAATATACTATTTCTTTGCAAATTGGCACACCCATTGTTCATTTTAATGGCGCTTTCAAAATAAGAAAGCTGGCCCTGTTTGTCTTGAAAATGAATTGTAATATGCGCTGTGTGGCAGAAATTGTAATTTTAACTTTATCAGGCAGATTGTAATGTTAACCTTTCAACAAACTGTTGCTTCATTTTTTTGGTTTGCAACTTATGACTGCCTTATATTTCAGGAGGTAACAATTGCAAAATGCAATTTTTCCCTCTTCATGTAATTTAAATGAAAAAGAAACGGCCTAGTTACTTTTTGTCAAGGTATGCATTTCCCAGAAATATAAATCAAGAAAATTATGATACGGTTGTGTTACTTTATATTATGCCATAACATGTGGTTTGAGAACAATTGAATTGGAACAAACAGCATTAGATAGTAAATATGAACTTCTTTTAAAGTAGGGAGCACAATTGTTAGATTTACCTTCAATAGATGCTAATTTAAACTTCAATAGAACATGAAAATCACGTTCAAGTTGACACATATGGTACATGATTGAAATTACGAAGCTGAAAAGAACATGAACTATGATTCCTAGGATGGAGATTAAACTAAAGGAAATTGAATTTTATGAATATGTACTTTCCACTGTTGACATTTTGGTATTAGGCTTAAGTTTTACATAATATCAGCACCATGTAGGATATAAAGTTACTTGAAATACACCAAAAAACTATCCCTTTCCCAGCATATTTGAATGTAACAAAGGTACATACATTCACATTTTGATCTGAAGTAATTTGGACAGTTTCTAGGAAGTACAGTTCTCCATCATGACTATTTCTTAAGCATTTCGTTTCTAGGACTGTTACTTTGTCATCAACATTTGTTACTTATTAGTTGTTGCAAGCCCTTCAGTACTTAGAGACAACTCTCGCGTTTAATTAAGAACAGTATTTGCGATTTGTTGACAAGCCTCAATCAGGGCAGCTGACAACAGATTTTTATAAATAATGCTTGTGGGATTGCCTAATGGCAAGCGCACCGAAGATGTTTACAAAAATCCGCTCGTCAGCTGCCCTCGTTCGAGGCTTGTCAACAAATCTCAAATGCTGTTCCCTCTTGTACATGAGAGTTGTATCTTAGCACACAAATGGCTTTTGTATATTCAAAACATGTTCAGATGACAGAGCAATGGGCTTAGAAATGAAATGCCCAGGATATAGTCATGCTAAAGAAATCTCTGTACTTTTTTATTATGATAATCATTGATAACTGATAAAATGAAATATAAATGATGTGGTGAAAAAACTATCTAAACTAATTCCAGACCAAAATACAAAAGAATCTTCATTTTTCTTGTACAATTATAGTGGGGAGGGAATGTTCCTTGGTGTATTTCAATTTAGTCTACATAATCATGGTGTTGTAATTATTTGGAGCTAAACTTTAAATGAGAATTCCAATAATGGAGAGCACATTTTCGCTAAATTAAATTTCCTTTAGTGTATTCTTTATCCTAAGAATCTTAGTTCACGTTTTTTAGTTAAGGCATGTTATGTTAACTTAGCAACATTAACAAAATGCCAACTCTAACATAATATTCTTGTTCTTACTAATTTAGAATTGGTCTATATGTCAACATAACGGATGTGGTACTTGCCTTACATGAAGTTCACATTTAATATCTAACTTTGCTGCTATTGAATCGTTCTCAAAATGCATGTTATTATATAATTGTATAATACACCAAGATCTTTATTTATATTTTCATCCAAAAGCTTGCACACAATTGGTATTAAAAGTTATAACTTATCTTTTTTCTTTGAATTGCATTGAGAAGGCATAATGGCACCATTGTTAGCCTCCCAATCGTAGTAATTAAATCATAAGTTGTAGCCCAGGGAAAATGACACAACATTTTGTTTAAAGGTCATCTTTACTAAAAAATGAACTTTAAAGTTGTAGACCCGGCCATAAAGCACAGATTTAGATTTAAATTGCATAAATGATGAAAAAGGAAATTGAAACCAATAAATTGTTTCTTCATTAATGACGACACAGAAATATGAGGGAAGTTTCAGCAAGTTGTCATTTTCTTTTGTACATTGGTCTAATTTTGTAAAAGCTAAACTTTTTCTTCTCTTTCCAGTGCTTTTGTTCCTTGCCCACTTCATGATCGTGATACCATAGGTATCTCATCAACATTATCCCACTCTGTCAAATTTTAACATGGCACATTGCAAATCTCAAGTATTGAATATGGTAAGAAAACGTTACCAAATTAGAATAGGCAAACAAGCCATCGCCTTTACATCAATTTCATTATGTGGTGCTTGGTTTTATCTCTTGAAAGCCTTCATCAGATCCAATGTTTGTTCATAATTATCATCTGAGAATATGTATAGTTTAAGATTTTTTGTTTTTCTGCTGATTTCCATGGCTACCCAATCCATAGCTTAAAGTCAGATTGGCCTTCTTTCCCTAATTGGGAGTCTCCATAAATCCATTTTAATGAAATACGTCAAAATTTGGCCCGATTTTTCACCACAGTGCACTCCATCAACGAGGGAATGAACAGCATTCACTGGAAGCCTTGTTTTGAAATTTTAAGCGCTCTCGCGCCGGCCCGCAATCAGCTAGGTCTACTTCAACGTGCCAAAAGAAGCTTCTTTAGGGTTGCCAATGTCATAGTGTTCAGCGGAACGTGCCGTTCGGTGCCGTTGGTCTGCCTGCCACAGTACCCGGGCAGGAAGGCAATAAGTATAATCACCCAACCTCAAAGAAAGAAACTTCCGTTTCCTGCGGGAAGTTTCCAACTGCCAATCACCAAACAACGTGTAAGTGTTTTGATTTCCTAACTTAGAATAGTTTTTGTGTTATCTCCATATAATATGAATGGAAGTGGACATAAAGTTATTTATTCAGGTAGATTCTCGAGTTCCAGAAACAGGAATGATACTATTGATGATTTATGGAAGTGAACAAAACGGAGGAGAGCACGAGCTGTAGTTATGGAAGAAAAGCGGGAAGAACATTTGATTTGAAATATCTATAACAGTTTTCAAGCAATATTTATGCATAAACTTAGCTTGCTTAAGCTTCCTCTCTAATGGAAAGCAATGAAAAAATTACAAAGCATCTTAAACACCTTAAAAAAATAAAAATATTCCCTAGCGTAATCATTTTTTAAATTAGTTGTTGCGTCATTGAGTTGTTCGCCATTGAAGTGTGGGCTCAAAAATGTCAAGCTATCTGGGTATTTTGATCCAAACCTAAAAAGCCATTTGATACACCGTGGGAGGGACGCACGCTCTATTTTTGAAAACTATCTGTACTATGAACGCACGCTAGAAGGCCTAACATGGCTTGAATTCTTTCAATGATGAATGTAAACTATTGGAGGCAATTTATATTTGCAAAATAGTTTTTAACAGCTTGATATTAAAAATAGTTATTTAATAAAAGTTACTAAATCATGAATCAGCTTGATTTAGCAATAACGCACAATTTCTAGACCTTATAATGGATTGTCAACAAGAACTTGGTTTGGTTCGCTGCTTTTTGAGCTCGAGTGACCGGCCGGCATTTTTTGAAAATGTTCCTTGGCGAGCACGCTGTTTTGCTCCTACTTAATCCTCATTAATCTAACCCTTTCTTACTTCATCTCAAATTTTTCTCATCAGTTAGTGTCGATTCAGTGTGAGAAAAAGGGGGTAAACTTTATCAGAAGGACCCACACCAATAATCTTCGCTCAAGGACATAATGGCCATGAATTCTTCGTCCCACGAGTCTGTGTTCATTGCCCGTGAAATATTGGAACAAGTTATCAACTCTGTGGGTCCTGCTCCCTCATATGAACACCAATCAGAACCCTTTGACGAAGACGACGATGCCTTCCATCCTTCCAATGGAGGATCTTCGCCTGAATACTTCAACCAGTCATCCATCCCCAAATCTCGCTTTTTGTTCCCGGGTAATGGAGCTCGGGACTCTGGATATTCTTCAAGCTTATTTAGCTCAAGTAGCCGTGGATGGTCCTCTCGATCCAGTTCCGAATCTGCCACTTCCCCCGTAAGTGTGAGCTCTGAGGCTTCATTTTGCCCAAGTCCGTGTCGGGAATGGACCTTGGAAGACCCAGCCTTCCTTGATACCTTCCGAACCCGTTACGGCTTGGTGGATCTTGACCGTTTGTACCCGTGTAAACCCGAGGAGCCTTGTTTGTTGGACAAGATTCTCATGGCTGAGCAATCCAAGGCCCAAAGGCGTGCCGCTCTTTGGCGCAAATCCATGGCTTTGAATCTGAAATGTGGAAAGTAAGAAGTTTTTGAAAGAACCCCACGATGAGACCGAATGAAGCAAATCCGGTTCGTGGATTCGTGATGAAGAAGTTGATTGTTTGACCCCTCATTTGACCATGATATTCAAATTTATCAGTGTCTTTTGGCTTGTGACTATCTCGACGATGTCGAATATCGTAGTCGCATGCCTCTTATGTACATGATGCGTCTACTCTATAGTTGAAACAGCAAGTATTTGTTATAAATACTTGGAGAAGACTTATCAGAAACTACTTATACATGTAATAATAAACCCGATCTTACTTTTATAGTATAATCTGTGACTGGATAACGAAAGAAATAAAACCAAAATCTTCACATGCGTTTTCCATTATGGCACATGATGTCCCTTAGTTGAGAACACACTTCTTAGACCAGAAAAAATCGCCGTCGGTGATTTTGAGCGCAGCCTAAGGAGATAATCTTGCTTCGTGGCTCAAAATGCTAGTCGGAAATTTCTCGTCTCAAAGAGAGAACAAATCGTCATAAATGACGGACAGGTTAAATGTACTGAATAGTTAATATATACCCCGGTCATACTGTTTCCTCCTTCTCACTTGAAGCTATGGTACAAAATATATCGGTACTGAAACCAAAACCTGTGATCCCTTAAACTGTTAAATTAAACATACGTTGCCAAATCTCGGAAAAGCTCTGAAGTGAAATTTTAGCCTTATAGGCTTGCGTTACTGTGACAATTTCAAATCAAGGTAAACATAAATAAACTTGATTTAATCATATAGTTGACAAGTCTCTCAATTCGTATGTTCTCAACTGATAGATCTGGAACTTCCCATCGAGAGTATCGCTAAAATCAGGTTATCGGAAAGAAAACAAGAAGTCAACGAAACTGCAAATAACTTCTATCACAGTTACATCCATGACAGACACTTGGTTAAGAGATTGAGTTCGTAGTCATTACTACACTTGTACGCTTTTTGGTTGCCGTAAAAACTAGAAAGAGACTCAAGAATCTGACCTTTCCTCACGACGGGAGTGTCTTTACTTAAAGGACCTGCATGTGATGTCCACAACAAAACATAGAAATTGAGAAGTAAAGGTATTGATAGTGTATGTAACATCCTTAGCCTTGACTCTGATCACGGCCTATAGACCGCCATCTAGCTCCATCAACTCGTTCAATGGCGGCCTCAAGCTCATCCAAAAAGAGTTGATAAAATAAACTTGCTCTCTGCTCTTCATTTTGGGAGATTTCAATTTCTCAGGGACTGAAGTCGAGTGGCGCCTGGTTTGAGGATCCTTTCAATGGATTGTATGATCTTATAAAAAACCTGAGACACAAAAACTTTTCGATGAAGGTAATTTTATTGTCGAATTCCATCGTAATACGCACCCCAGTAAGAAACCATTCGTCTCTTCTTTTTCTCTATCTCCCAAAACTAGTTCTCTTTCTCTCGAGCGAATCACCGATCAATTATCGTCCACTAGATTCGTCATTCCAGCCTCCCCCCCCTCGCTCGTCCGGAGATGAAGAGTCGCTTAGGGGCTCTGTGGATGCCCTCCTGTTGAGAGGTCAAACTTTGGTAATGGGGCGGGTCAAAGTACTTGCTTCTGTTTTTACTGACACGGCTCTAACCAACCCATCGGAACCCGGATGTGTAGTCTCAATCACTCCAACCCTCCAACGGGATCGAGGTTCAGGGCTCCCCACCAATAAAACCACATCTCCAACTTCTAAGTTGTCTGTCATCTTAGCCCACTTCTTCCGAGCAAGAAGGTTAGGTAGATATTCGGTGGTCCATTTGTCCCATATCTTATTCACCACGCTCTGAACATAGCGGAAATGGTCTCGAGTATCCATCTTAGCGTAGTCTCCAGGTGGAACTGTAATGTTTGATCGAAGCAAAAGGAAGTGATTGGGCGTGAGGGCTCTACTATCTCCCGGATCTGTACTCTCATAAGTGAGCGGTCGGGAGTTCAAAAATCCTGTCACTTCGGATAAAACAGTCCGGAGCTCGTGATCTCTAAGATGCCTCCTCTTCTCTTGCTCGCTCTCCAGAACGTTTGTCAATGTCATTGCCAGCTTGGCGATTTGACAAGCGCCTCATGAACTCCACCCCAATGCGGGGCCCCAGGGGGCTGGAATTTCCATAAGATCTTGTTAGATTCCAAAAACATAGCACCTGGACTATCCCTCTGAGCAAGTTCGCTCAAAAGGTTGTTGGCTCCGACGAAATTTGTTCCATTGTCACTGTAAATTTGATGAGGCTTTCCACGAAGATTGACAAAGTTCCTCAAAACGTTCAAGAAGTCCGAGGCTGAAAGTGATGGTGCCACCTCAATATGAACGGCTCTGATCGTCATACACGTAAAAATTGAGCCCCACCGTTTTTCGATCTTATTCCGTAACACGAGCACATCTATCGGTCCAAAAAAGTCGACGGAGGTGAAGTAAAATGGTGGTCGACCCGCAGCTAGCCGTTCCTTGGGGAGATCTGCCATTTCTTGATTGGCTGGACGAGCGATCATTTTCTGGCAGTGCTCACAATCTCGTCGATCGCGTTTGACAGTCTCACGTCCACGAAGAATCCAATATTCCTGACGCAATATTCCGAGACCGTGATTCACACCAGGGTGATGGTTCCTTTGATGGCTGTCTCGTATAATCAGCTTAGTCAATGGGTGTTTTGGACACAGAATGACGGGGCACTTCTGATCTTAACTGATCTGAGCTTTGCTTAATCGTCATCGAGATCGTAGAAGTCCCTTCGAGTCAACGTAAGGCGACAGTTCAACTAATCTTGACGATTTTGAGATCGTACTCCCCCCGTTGAGAGCCCAAAACTCCTCTGGGAACATCTCCATTTGAGCTTCAGCGACCATATCTTCCATATCTTTTTGAGAGTCTCCTCGTCTCCACGTTTCCAAAGCACTCTTGAGATCTCTAGCACTCGCACCCACTGTAGGTTCTTTTACCACCTGCACATTGAGGAACTTCCTCAATTGTGTGTTTAATCTCAACAATACCGGGCCATTGTTCCATCCCGAGTGAAAGAAATTGAGGGCCTGAGAACCATAGTTGAGTTAGGAGTGGTGTTTTGCTGGCCCTTGTTGCCAAATCAGCCGGGTTTATTGTCCCAGGTACGTGCCGCCATTCACTTGGACGAGTCAAGGTCTGAATCTCACCAACTCTCAGAGCAACAAACGGTTTGAACCTTTGAGCCAGATTCGTGATCCAAGCCAAAACCACTTGGTTGTCGGTCCCATAGAATGTTGAGTGGATTTGGAACCTCAAGGTCCGCTTCAGGTATTTATTTTGCCAGTCTGACCGCCAACACTGCACCTTGTAACTCCAACTTCGGAATGGTTTTTGGCTTCTTGGGTGAGACCCTGGTCTTTGGAACAAACAAGCCTCAACCGAACGGGGTAATGGTGACGATGTGAGGTCCGGACGAAAAACAACAAAGGAGTGTTACCAGATATTTCAAAATCAGTAGTTTCAAGTTAAATAATGGCAAATGCCAATTAACAGAAAACACTTACCTTTCATTTAAATATGTTCCACTTTCAAAACAGAATGAAAAACGTCTTAAGATATTGCCTAAAGGAAAATTTTCATTGTTCAAGCAAGTAGTTTTGATCTGAAATTCATACTTGCTCGTAAAGTATTCTATGAAGAACATCTGAATTGCTTTAAATCATTACAACTTAGGTTTTGAAATTTGTTTGGTGAAATGCCAAAGCAAGACAGTATCAATTTGATTCCATCTACCCGAATCTGACTCTCTTTTCAATATTTTTTGGCATGATTTCTTCGTAAAGTTCTGGTATCACTGGTTTGCTCTTTCGACTGGACCTCTCATTGTCACCATTACCCCGAACGGTTCCATCACTATCACGGCTCCTCAGATACGCCACACGCAAATGCATCTTCAGAAGCGTCACAAAAGACATGTGAAACAACGCGAGATTCATTGATCATAACTAAGGTTTATTGATAGAGTTTCTAAATATTTGATACATAAATAATATTAAATGGTTTGTAACATACCCCCAGGTATCATCCTCTGACAATATCTCTACGTGCACGAGAGATATTGTCAGAGAACTGGATTCGGCTGATGGCTATGTTAGAGTCTGGTCAGTAGGTCGATCTCATTAGATTGTGCTAATTGGAGGTTGTCGGTAGAATTATCAGAAATGAAATGTTTCGAGTTCACATTGTATCAACATGGAGGACACATGAACGTTTTCGGTTCCCAATGAAAGGAGACAGCGAGGGAACTCGAACTCTGAGAGGTGTTCCAGACCACTTAACCATTCAGACCACCAAGCACGAGTCTCTTTCCATACCATCCCCAAAACCTTGGTTTAATCATAATGGATAGGGACATTTTCCTCGGGTGTCACGCCCATGGCTTCAACAACCGCCGTTCTGTTTGAGGTCCACCCTCGTAGATGAAAATTGCCTTGTGAAAGAACGTTCCGTACGTCTGATGCTACGGTAGTTGCTTGAGATTCGTCTGCAAAGCTATCGAGATAGTCGGCGACGTAAAATTGAGACCTTATTCGTGTCACAATATCCTCTGGGCACTGAGCATCGTCTACGGTCCTCCAAAGTGTGGTAATGGCTATACAAGGGGACGGAGCATCTCCAAACACTACACCAGTCATTTGGTACGTGTGAATGGGTTGATCCAAAGACTCGCGCCAGAGAAATCTATGATATCTCGCATCATTTTCATTCAAGGCCACCCTCGAAAACATGGCCTCAATATCGGCCGTGAGGGCCACTTCTCGTTCCCGGAATCTGAGAAGTACGTCAAGTAAATCGCATTGTAGTGGGGGTCCTATAAAAAGGCAATCGTTCAAACTTCTTCCATGGAACTTGGCGGCGGAGTCAAAGACCACTCGAACTTTTTCTCCACCTTTCTTCTATACTCCATGGTGCGGTGAAAAGGATTGTCTAGGGTGCTCAAGCTCGGCAGGGTCCTTCACTAGTTTTGCATACCCATTTTTCAATGTCGCCTGAATTGCCTCGATGTAAGCCTGATGAAATTGTTCATCTCTAGAGTGCGTAGAAAAATTAACTGATTTTCACAAAAAAAATTAAATTAAATTTACTCCAAAAAGGCCAAAAAAATAAAATAAAAAAAAATTTCCCCAACCGGATAAAAAGTGGTAATATTGAATTTAAAGATGCCTTTAGTCATTCTGGTAATCATTCTTTGTAATTCAGCTACAACTCAGCACATTTAGTTATTTCTGGCTAAATATTAAGGCTTTATTTTTTGGCATAGAAGAAATTTGAACTTAAGACAGGTGTGTTCAGCGTGTCCAACTGTTTAAGATAAAAAAGAGCAAAATACCTCAGTTTCGGGGCAAATTTTCGAGCTAAAAGAGATATTTTTTGTTTTGGAAAAAGAGGTAAACAAGAGCTAATTTTAAAAAGGCTAAAAACACTAATATGATCATAGTTTTGGGCCTTACGTAATTGGCAGTGTATTTAAAACATGGAAAAATTGCTTTTTGTAGGTTTTTTCTTACTGTATTAAAAACGGCCAAGAAGAAAAGGAAAAAGGTTGTTCTGCAAAGTGATGTTGGCTTTTTGAATGTTATAGATGGAGCAACGATATTGCACAGATCACTAGAAGATAGTGATCCGTGGATAATGAAAGACCTTTATGCCTCGGTTATTGGCAAAAGTTTTGGTTTTTCATTTCGGGGCCGACCAGAGAAAAATCTAATTTAACCCATTGTTTGGCCCCTAATTCAAAGCTCACAAGCTAAATTTCAACCTCATCAAATGAACTTTTTGTCAGTTACATTAGAGTAGTTAGAATGAAAGAGTAAACTAAGTCAAGGTTTTAGTCGGTACCACCACGTTAATGGAGATCAAAACTATCCAAAAGCTGCTATTTTTTTGCTTCAGCAGGAAGAGCCATAGTTTGGAGTCGATTGTCCTGAAAATCTTACGTATTTGTAAAAAGAATGACCATTTTTAAACAAGCCTCATTTTGTTGAGGTAGAAAATCTGGCAACTTCAAAAATTGTGAAAAGGAACAAAAAATCCCTAAAATTCTCAGAAAAAGAGCTAAATGCACAAATTTGGAGCCAAATTTCCAAAACATCAGGAAGAAGAGCTAAATTTAGCCCTAAAGAGCTAAAATTGGTCAGGCTGGATGTGTTAGCACCTGTCTTTTGGCGCCAATTATGACTTGAGGTGACCAAAAATTGGACCAAAAAGGGGCAAAAAATTTAAAATTGGACCAAAAAGGGGCAAAAAAATTAAAATTGGACCATAAAGGGGCAAAAAATTTAAAATTGGACCAAAAAGGGGCAAAAAATTTAAAGAAAATTTACGATTTAATTAAATTTTTCTACTCACTCTAGTCATGTCTTATTTAAGTTCAGGATAATCGGTGGATGAGCAAGATATTTGTAAGTTGTTCAAGTCGGGTAACATATGAGCTCGGAAAAACACCGGTTTGGTGTACATAATTCAAGGAAAGGCAAGATGTTCACGTTGGGTGCCGGTTGGTACTAAGACAAATGTTGTTAGCAATGCAAGCCATTACATTCACACAACTTCTTTGTTATTCCTCTACTTGTACACAAAATATCAAATTCCTCTACGACTCATTTTCTTACATTTTTTCTTTCATATTTTGCTAATGATCAAATATTTTTGAACCCTGAAATATTCCAGGCCTGCCAAATTGATCTTACTTCCAACCAATATTTCAGTATTTTTGGGGTGGAAAAAAAACAAGTCCTTTTGAGCACTTTCTTACTAACCACAAATTTCCAAGTAACATTTGCATTGCTAAAGCATTGAAATGGTAATCTTTTATTTTCTGACCATGACCTAACTTTGAACTCTGATCAATACAAATTGGCAACCCTGAACTGAACAAATAATCTGGAGTCGAACGTTTGAAAATGGACATATGCCAATGCCGGGCGTTTTGAACACTCGAGGATAAAAAATGCCAACTTTAGCATAAAGAGCATGTCATACACGTGTCAATGCAATCCCGCAAAAATTATCGTACCAAACGACTGGAAAAGTAGGAACAAAAAGTGTTTAGTCGCGCAACAGACCATTTATGTGTTTATTGTCCATAAATGAAAATTGTAGCAAATTGAAACTGAAAATTGTCAAGATTGGCTTGAACTGGGTTGATTGTTGGCTCCTGGTGAATATATTGACGAACTTGTTGAACACACATTGGTACTTGGATAGTCAGTAATGGCTTTCGAACTGTAGAAAGCAAGGACTCGATCATTGGCGAACTTCCTGATTGAAATATAAAATAGTCCACCACTTAAATCGATGAAACATGGACGAAAGGAAGGGTATAAGCTGTATAAACCCATTTCTTGGCATCCCACGGCTTCCTTTGCATCACAAGGTCAGTAAAACCATGATGTCACATCACTTATGAGCATGGTCTGAAGTTTCTCTTATTAAGTCCTTATAAACTTCATTTTGTGGCCCACTAACAAACTGTCGATTGACTCTAAATTGATCTCAACAGGTGGAATGAGTTAGATCAGTTGTAAGCTTTATTTTCAAGACCATGGACAAGTTTTTGTTGCTTGAGTTTTGGTCGTTTCTTGATGGCAATGAAGCACTCGTAGAACTGCTTTCTGTTGAGAAAATACGCACTTTTCAACTCCATGGAATCACAAGAGCCACCCATAAAGGCAAAAAGCCATCTTTGGGTACATTTTTCCAACATTTTGATGGAAGAATACTCGAGTAAAGCAGACGTCCTCATTTTGTTTCCTAGACCATCATGGCTGACTAAGAATTCAGTCTGACTACGTAGCAACAGATTCAAAACATTTCTGTAGTCCAATACAGAAAGCCGGAGGTAACCAACAGTGTCTTTGATTAAGCAAAACAAAAAGTGAACCCTTGGGTAAAACGCTTTGTCTTTATTTCCTAAACTTTTCAGGTTACCAAAAGATCGTTCCATAATTTGGAAATCTTTCGGAAAACTTGAATGTCGCATAATGAGCCTAAATTTGGCCACCCTAAGGCAATTTCTATGTCTTGTTGATTTCGAGAAAGCCCGAAGACATGAGATAAAAAAATAAAAAAGGATGTCAATTTTGAGTGGTACAGGAATTTGAAAAAAATCCTCCGAACTCTCTGTGATCCAGGTGAATGATTTATCATAATGGCAGTCATTGCTAACAACCTTCCGCTTCAAATCTTTGCAATGCTGACGTGATGTTCTTAAGTTGTTCAAGTTTTGTAAAGAATGAGCGCAATGAAACTCCCCGTTTCGGTACGTGGAAGAGTTGGTGTGTTAACTGTTTTTATGAGGAATTTGCGTGCGAAGTAGGTCCATACTTGCAGGTCGTTGGTACCGACTTGCAAATCGATCTACAGTTGATTTACGATTGGGTAGAAGCGCGAAACATGCATCTGAATGGAGATAAGTTTTGATCTATGAACCTCGACCTCTCTGGTGCAAATAGACCGACGTATCTTGATAACGACGGACATCCCATAATTTCAGTCAGTGTCATAAATTGGGACGGGCAGAAAGTGCAAATAAATTAACCCTTTTTGTTACTAAAAGTGGCAGAAAAATGTACCCAAAAGTGCAAGATGAAAAAGGTTGAAAGTGCAAATAAATGTGGAAAAAAGCAAATAACTTGCATTTGGACTTAAAAAGTCATTCATAGTTAGAGTACCCATGGCGCTTAATAAAGCTGGATAAGTCATTTATAACTTCTAAAGACATTTCAGACCAGTTTTGAGGTGAAGAGACAATGCCGCACAAGTAATTGAGTTCAATTATTTAACACACAACCAAAAAAGGATATAAAGCATTTAAAATACACCAGAAATCAAACTTCTATATTTTCTGAATTTTGCATGCCTATGGTGTCTGTACCTAAAATACTGTTGCATGTGTATTGAGCCGTTTTTATATGGCTTAACCAATGTCCGTTTTCGTCCTTTGAGAATATTGTTCAAAGATAGCTATTGAAAATTGCACGGAAAATACATTTCACCAATACTTAAAAACAACCCACGACCCATGTGTGCCTAACAATTGCATCAAAGAAAATATTAAAAAATGTGTTTTCAGCATGTTTTAAATAAAGTTCCACAGACTCATGCATTTGCACACAGTGTGGAAATAACGCCCACCCATACCATTCGCTGTACTTCTGCAACACGTAAACCAAACTGATGAATTTGACATCGCAATAAAGACATATATATAAATGACATTACTTCAATATTTTGGCCCGTGACCTAAATACCAGAACTCAATTTCAGATGTGGCATTGTCACTTTGCCTCAAGACTGGTCTCAAATATCTTTGGAAATTAAAAAAAGTTGTCTCCAAGTCAGTTAAGCAAGGCAATTACAGCTAGGCCTACAATCAACCTTATTTGTGAGTTCTTTCTATTACCGTAACTTGAGTTTCTTTAGGTTTGATATTTGTTGGTTGCATGCAATTAGATTTTTTAGTCAGGAGATTGGATGCTGTTGTAGCTAAGATGGAGAATTGACTGAGGTTTGTGTCTTAAATGCATATATATCTTCAATGTTCTGAGAATGTTTGAATGCAAATGGAAGCTTTTTGACAAGTTCAAAATTTGAAATTGGAACTAAAAATTCTTTCATAAGTTACTAGAAACTAGATTCTCAAAACCTAAAATTTTCTTTACAATTTGTCAATTTTGACCAAAATCGTAAATAAAAAGTGCAAATAAAGGTGAAAAGTGCAAAAAGTCAGAAAAATGGGTTTATGTTACCAAAAATCTTTTTATACTATTTGCCCGTCCCGAGTCATAAAAGACCTCGGCGTCATCATCCAAGAAAATGGAAGGTTTTAAGGAACAAGGCCAAACAAAAGTAACCAAGGCTTTCCAAACATGGGCATGGATCAATAGAACACTTAATTCAAGAGATCTACTAACGATGAAGGCATCGTATAAATCAATTGTTCTGCCCATTTAGAATATGCATCGCCAATCTGGGACCCTGTGTCGGCAACATTGCTGACCAAGTTTGAAAGGGTTTTGCGAATTTTTACTCGAGATATTTCAGGTGTGAGCTACTCGAGTTGTTGGGACAGGCTGAAAAGCCTGGGATTGTGAAGTGTTCAACGCAGGTATGAACGCTATCAATAATCTTAATCCATGAATTAGTAATGTGAAGTGACAGAACGGGAATCTCTTGCGATGTTAGGTCTCCACCCAAAATATCTGATAGAACGCCATTGAAGTGTTCGATGAATTCCCATGTCCTAAATAGAGCCCTTGCCCTCTACAATGTTGTTCTGGCCTCTCTTAGAGCTCTATTATTATAGCGCTCTAGCCTCTCTTCGAAAGCATTATTGACTAGATGACCCATTGTCGGCCTTTAAACGTCAATTAGATGATTTCTTAAAGAAATTTTTTTTGGACCAGCTTTTTGTGGAATAGCCTAGGTAGGCAGAACGGTAATGCGTCACTTTAACTGGGCAATCAATGGATATTTTAATTTAATTCCCTGTATCGGAAAACACCTATGAAATAAATAGCAATGTCGAAAACCAATCAAAAGCATTTCGCAATCCCTCGTTCTGCCACTTCTGATCACTAAATAAGTAACCAAGGAATTCAGGTTTTAAGAATAATTTTTCAACCATTAAGCGGCAAAGTTTTTTTCTTTATTTCGACGTCACGGTAGAAATGACAATATAAGGAAGGAATCTACATTGCGATGGCATTGTTTAATAGGTGAGGTACGGGGTAGTGCGTCGGTTTGTCGTGCGGATTGCTAAGGTTTAATCCCGGCTGAATACCACCCTTAAACTGAACTCTTTCGAGTCTAAAATTAGCGTTGAACCGTGTTTCAATGCAAAAACAAAACTATCAAAACATACCATTGGCAACCAAAAGTGGCAAGAAGCAGGAAGAACGCCCATTAACAAAGGGCAGTGTTAAGCAGATTTTTAGTTCTTTTCAACACTGATTTATTGTTCTTTTTATCAGACCCCGCATCCTTTCGATCACCCTTGAAAACCGATTCTCTTTTTGATTAATTGGTAAAAGGTGCATTGCGCAACTATTCTGATTTGCTTGAATGAACTATATCAATCCAAAAACTATCAGCCTGCAGTGACATCTTGTTTTGGAGAATTGGCGGTACCTTTTGCCGTGTAAAATCCCCCTAATAGTTTTTAGAACTACCCGTAGAATCTTGAACTGCAATAAAAAAATCAGTCAAAAGTTACCGAATCTTAATCCTGGTCCAAGTAGTACATTGGCACATGGCTCTTGAACGACGCAAGAATGACATCCTGTACTCAAGGGGTTTACTCATTCCCCCTAAAGTCTATAGCCCGTTCAGTAAAGCCCTCGGTGGCAAATTTAGCTCGGAAAGATATGCTTTGTTTTAGTCACTTCGTATGTATTCCAAGTAAATCTTAAGATACATAACAAACCCTCCGGCCAAACATGCCCTAGATTTAAGCGTCGGCGATGGTGACCTCGACCTCTACTCCGGGCTCAATCGAGATGGAAGTGATCTGCTTCACGATCTCAGAAGGCGATTGCAGATCAATCACGCGCTTGTGGATGCGCATCTGGAATCGATCCCAAGTTTTAGAACCCTCTCCGCAAGGCGTCTTCCGGGTGGTGATTCTCAAAATCTTGGTGGGCATTCGCACGGGTCCCTTCACCTTCAAATCCTTGTCCTTGGCGCCACGGATCAGATCGTGACAGACCTTCTCCAAAGACTTGACATTGCGCGAAGTCAACGTGATTCGAATACGATGAATGGGAGAATCCTCGGCCGCGGCCTTACCGTCTTTGTATCCAGACTAAAATTCAAGAGGAATACGGTGAAAACCCGGGGATTCAGGGTAATACCATGGTTTGATGTGGTTCTTACCATGATGATGGGAGGAATAGGAAGTGTTTCTCTTCTGATCGAGTTTAAATCGGGCGAATTTTCCGATTCAGCGCTGAATCAGAAGACCGTGTTCCGTCAAAAGTTAACAGGAAAAGGAAAGAATCAGGGACACGTGATAGGATGGCCATTTTTTTAAGTCAAAATCACAATATTTTTAGTGTCGTTCAAAAATTGAACAAGAATTGAGTTCTAGCTCCAAGAATATGTGATTGTTTGAAGAATTGTGATATATTGATGATGCTTTTTTAAGTATTTATTATATTTTGTGCTAGATATACAAGCTATTTACTTTGTAGTTCAGAGATGATGGTCACGCTGAACTTTGTTAAACATGGATAGGATTCAGAGGAAATATCCTATCCATGAGGAAAAAATCATGGCTAATCTTTGCTGCTCTTTCGAACATCTTGAAACATGAAATTTTCAATCCTAACTCGATAGATAACGAGGAAAGTGTCACCCACTTATTTCATGAATTACTATCAAATCATTTTATAGGAAGATAATTTGTGTTTGGACAACTAAAACCACATTCCAACCCGCAATTTACACTCTCACGATCTTGCAGTTCATTCAAAACTTTGTACGTGCTGAAATGTTAACGACTGAAAGCACAATTTGAGGCTTTATTTGATATGAACTAGATGAGATACAAATTTTTTACAATTCCTAATAACACTTCATTTTATTTGGGAGGCTTCGTATACTCTTTAGATCTTCTTCGAGCCAATAATTCCATATATTCCTTCCTCAATGTCTCATAGTATTCAATGGTGTTGGGCGTTAAATCCCGTGAAGAGGGTAAAGGTCTTTCCACATTCATGGTCCACAACCATTCAGGATACTCTTCTCGAGGCTTCAAAGGCACTTCTTCGCCATCAATCTTGTAGTTGAGCCCACAACAATGGCTGACCAATTTTTTCGTATCCGTCTCAACTGGAAATACCTAAAGAAATTCCTTTGATTCTCACGTCATTTGATTCAAATTCCGGATATAGATATTTACCTTAATTTTCTCTACAGCGGCTCCTTTTCCACCCCCCTTTTTGACAGCCATTCCCCGAATCGAAGTGATCTGTGGAACAACTCTTCTGAGTTGAGACCTCGTCTCTAATCCGCTGAGAAAAATTCTTTGCATGGTTTATTTTTGAATCCAACTTTCTTCCAATATTTTTTCGGAAGTAAACATTGCCTGAGATGACAATAGTGATGGAGCGAATTTGGCAAAACTTGACTCGTGTGAGTGAGTCGTTTGTTTGAAAAGCCGTTGCGTGATGGCTCGATGAAATTAAGAGGGTTGAAATCCTTTCTAGGGACTTATAATAAATTGAAAATAAAAGCTTTGCACTGTATCAAATCACCACGGCAAGAATGTTAATGTCGAGTTTAACACAAATGCTGCTCCTCATAAGTGAGTGAGACTCCACTTGAAAAGGAGGACAATATCAATCATCTATTCTGTAATGGTTATTTGGAGCTAAGGTGAGATTTTCAAATTTTACATTTAACTGGCTTTAACTAAGCGAAAACATGATTGTGTTATGCGTGATAGATCCGGAAGGAAATGTCATGCATTATTCAATAACATTTTCAAAATTTCGATTAAGAATTATTTTTCACAGGTTTCTATTAGCAAAAGCGGAACCTTAATAATCAACAATCAATAACACTAATCAAGGCACTTTCCGCTAAAAGTCTCGAGTCTAGTTTTGCTCTAGCACTAATCCAAAAGCTAAAAGAATTCCACGGTGTTTTGTAAAAACTTCGCTCACCCAACCTAAAGTCACCTTAAATTCAAATAAAATGCCATTAAGAGCCAAGATAACCTTTGAATTCGCAAACATATTCTATTATCTCCAGATATCTTTCTATTGCTCCAAATGTATGCAATATGAATGGTTGAAGCCATGTTTTAACTTTTCCATTTGTCTTATCAACTTCTCCACTCAACCTCGTCTTAATCTTGCCTCAATCGTGTTTACCAAATAAAGCACATGTGAACACTGAACGGTGAACGTAGTCGATCTAAAAGAGGCATGGCCAACGAAGAAGACACTCCCAAATCCGATGTGGTTCTTAACTCGGATCAAGTGGAGGTGAAAATCAATACCAAAGGCGAAGATGTGTACATCTACCCCGATTATCTACTCCCTAATCTCAAACCCGATGTACCTCACGAAAGCAACGGCTCCTCTCAGACTTCTTCCAAAGGTCGGAATAAGAAACGTCCTCCACCTCTCAAATTCGAGCGGGCTTCCCGCGTTTGCCCCATTTTGGTCAATGTTTCACCCGATCAACCTTGGCCCAAATGCGATTTCCCTAATTGCGGCTACATCCATGATGTGGCTAAATATTTAGAGGACAAGAAACCCGATTTGGAAGGACCTTGTCCGAATTTCAGCCGATTTGGACACTGTCCACGTGGGATCACATGTCGATTCGCAAGACAACATATCGAAATCGGGGAAAATCAAGAGGTGAGGAATAAGAAGGATCAAGGGTTGATCCAGAAATGGGAAGGGATTCAACGAGAAAGCAATCACTTGCCCAAAGATCTACAAACTAAGTTGCGAAAGAAGAACTATGACTTCAAAGTCTGTGATAAACTGGTGGATGATACCTTTAATGAAAGAGCGGCTGAACGAAAAGAAGAAGAAGACAAAGAAGTCGGAGACCCTCCACCAAAGAAAGTGAAAATTGAAGATGGCCTCACGGTTAATATTCCGGAAAAGAAGAAGATTGATTGGAGTAACAAACTGTATTTGGCTCCTTTAACCACGGTTGGTAACTTACCTTTTAGAAGGATATGTAAGAAATTTGGCGCGGATATCACTTGTGGAGAAATGGCCATGGGATTGCCTTTGCTACAGGGTCATCAACCGGAATGGGCCCTACTTCAACGACATCACACCGAAGATCTCTTTGGGATTCAGCTTTGTGGCTCATCCCCGCAACAAATGGCTCGAGTATCGCATTTGATCGAAGAATACGTGGATTGTGATTTCGTGGACATTAACTTGGGCTGTCCTATTGATTTGGTGTACAAGAAAGGCTGGGGTTCCGGTCTAATGGGGCGGAAGAAGCCTTTAGAGGTCATGATTCGGGCCATGACCCAGATTTTGACCCGACCTTTGACCGTCAAAATGAGAACGGGAATCTACATGGACAAGAAGATCGCCCATACTCTCATTCCAGCTGTCCGAGATTGGGGCGCCCAAATGATTACTCTTCATGGACGCTCCCGAGAACAAAGATATACTAAAGAAGCTGATTGGGAATACATTAAAGAGTGTCGTGAAGCCGCTCAACCTATGCCTCTTTTTGGCAATGGTGATGTTCTCAGCTACGAGGATTACATCTCACGCAAAACCCTTTCAAATACGGATGGGATCATGATTGCCCGAGGAGCTTTGATCCGTCCTTGGGTTTTTAAAGAAATCAAAGAAAATCGACATTGGGATATCTCGGCCAATGAAAGATTTGATATGATCAAGGATTACGTTTATTATGGTCTGGAGCATTGGGGCTCGGATGATAAAGGTATCGAAACTACACGTCGATTCTTACTTGAATGGCTTTCCTTTTTGCATCGTTATGTGCCACATGGGATTTTGGAACACCCACCGCAAAAAATTAATCAAAGGATCCCGAAATATCGTGGCAGAAACGAAATGGAAACGCTCTTGTCTAGCCCAAATTGTGCGGATTGGATCAAGATCACCGAGATGTATTTGGGTAAAGTTCCGGACAACTTTGATTTTGTTCCTAAGCACATGGCTAACTCATACAAATAAAAACGGCAAGTTGGGATTTAGAGAGCGTTCTTTATACTAAGTTTTTTTGCTCAATTGTGTTGCCAAGTTCTATTGCCTATCTGAGAATAAAGAGAGTAATTTCATCTATATGCCATCGATTTTTCGGCGTGTTACCTTGTTTATCACTCATTCATGAATTTTTAAAGCAATGGATCATCATTTGATATATGAATAGAAGAAATAAATAAAAAAGTCCTGCGTGAAGTGGCAAGTGGCATTTTAGAGTCCATCACTCGGATTTTTTTACTGAATCTTGTGTGACAAAGGCTTCAAGTATTTTTTTTGAACATTTTCAAATCCTTATGAGCCTTTTGTATATGTTTAAGTTTTAGACCACATTTGTCTAATTGCCTTTTAGTGGAGCACAATATATAGGTGTTGTGGTCCTTTATTTTGGACTCTTCATAGCCCTTAGGCCCACATGTGAGCCTTGGCCCACTAGTTGTCGACCCTTGGTGAATCAATTTTTTTCAAGATGCTTAGTTGTTCAGTGGATTCCAAAGAACGACATCAATATTTCAAATGTTCCCTATAAAGAGAATTAAAAGTTAATGGTGCATTTAAGGCAACATAAAAATGAACTTTTGGAGAGGAGTCAAAGTTTGATTTGGTCTTAAAACTCTGTAAAATTTATGTTATTTTTAAATGAATTTTTCAATTTTTCCCCACTTAACATCGAAAACAAATTTTTGAGATATTTTTGACGAAAAATCAATTTTTGGAAGTAATTTGATTGGTTTTACAGAAAAAAAAACAAATTTATTCACGTATTTTAAAAATTATTCATTAATCAATTTTTATATTGAATCATTTTTTAGGCTTTAGAAACTTGAGCAAAACTTCTGAGATGGCCAAATGATTTTAAGATGTAAGTCTTTGGTCGTCTGTTTTTTGGACTCACAAGATGACTTCTTCAAAAATGTTGGTTGTCTTGGATTCAATAGGTCTATGGGTGTTGTTGGTGCACATTACATGACCCAGTCAAAGATAAAAATGGTCAACAAAATCAAATCCTGTTGCGTTTTTAGTTGCTTGAAGATAAACGGTTTCTTGCAATTTCATTAGTATTTACATGGTGGCCATTTCCATACTTCTTGGTAATTTTTGGAATGACCTAGAGGGCTAACAGAAAAATGTCACTCTAGTTCAGTCAGTGGAGATTTGTTTTGAGCTATGGCAGACTTCATTGATCTGGCAGCAAGGGTTCCAAGTGACTTGATTCATCGTGCATAGGGCAATTGAAGTGTGGCTTTGTTGTGCCTTTTCATGGAGCGAGAGCTTCGTCATCTGCCACGGCTAGCTTGCACTGTGCATGCACTTGGAAAGAGATAAAATTCTGCATAACTCAAGCTAGTGTGGCAAACTTGTAACATAATGTCCTATTTGATGTAGCTAAACAATTATTACATTGCTAGAACAAGTCAATGTAACATATGTTGAACAATTTCTTGAAATATGCCAAGTTTTGTCTCTCTACAAGTGCATGCACAGGGTTAGCTGGTCGTGACTCTTGTCAATGCTCTTGCTCCATGAAAAGGCACAACAAAGCCACACTTCAATTGCCCTATAGGCAACACCTACAAACAGTGAGGGTCCCTGGTGTTTAAAAGCCGCACTAGCTCATCCTTGAAAACAAACCCCATCGTTTTACTTTACGTTGAGAACATTTTGACCTTAGAATGTGTGATTGGACCTGAGACCAAGGCTCTAACTACACCAAATTGTCCCAACACCTTGTGTGCCCTTTTGAGTTCTGCTATTTTGTGTGCAGGTGTGTCGTCCTGTGCCTAGGATTGATCGTGTTTCGTGTCATTCATTTTGAAGACATCTGCCATTGATCAGAATTACTAATGCCACGATCAATTTCCCAAACCCATACCCAAATAAATGTAACCTCAGCTCAAGAATTTGCCACACTGAGCCTGCTTTCAGACATTTGAGGAGTGGGCGTGGCCCCAAGTGAATGTGTTAGCCAATACAACTACCACCACCTGTGCAAAATTACGAACTTACCTATATAAAATAGGATAGGTTGGATCACCCACCTTGAAAAACACTCTACCAAGCCATTTCAATCAGGAATTGGACTCCCCTGCTTACTTTCATCATCACCGCTGACTTATGCATAATCATCTGGGCTAACGATCAAAATCATACAAAGTGTAAATAAAGTCTCTTGCTTCACGTTCCATTTTGGGTGTTTTGTCATTTGATTGTTTAGTCTAATATGACAAGATAACAAGAAATAAGACGATCCTGAAAGTTGTCTCTAAAGTGTGCATTAAAAGTGTGAATTGTCCAATAAATGAGTAAAAGACACAAACTATGCAACTATGCATTTCCAAATCCAAAGGAATCAAGGCTAGTTTGATTGGTGAGTCCCCCTCTCTTCTTTATTGGGCTCCTTCATTGTTCAATTTGTTACCCATTAGTCTTTGTCAGGAATATGCAGGAGCTGATCCTCTAACAGCATTTAAGGCAGGATTGGACAAATTTTTAAATACTTTTCCTGACCAGCCCACTATTATAGTATAAGGCACAAACTTTGCTGAATAACAATGTAATGAAAATAATTTTCCAGACATTTTTCTCAAGGCAGTGTAATGTAAAAAAATTGAAATTTGTTATTGTTAAATCAGTTGAGTGTCCAGTGTGCTTCCAAAAACAACCCATTACATTAAACTTTCTAAGCATATACTCGATAAAAAAGGGCACAGACAAAAATTATCAAATAATGGTATTATCATTTTTTAAATATCCAGCTTATTTTTTTGGAAAATTATTGCCCTTGAAGAAAATATATCTAATATTTTGTCACTTTGTAACAAATATTATTCCGGAACCTAGTTATCCTTTTTTGTAATGCACTGTACTGAGACAAATATCCTGAAAATGATTTCCATCAAATTGTTGATTAGCAAAGTTTATGCCTTTTACTCATTTTTTTGGGCATTCACTCTTTCAGCGCAATTGTAGACATAAAATTTCACAATCATTGGTTTACACGACCATCAAATTTAAGTCAGGCCTAAGGACATCAGGCATCATGAGAAGGGTTGGACCACAAGCTGGAGATGATGATATTGTTAAAATAAATGATGTTCACTGGTTACACTACTTAAAATACAAGGTTCTGTGATGATCTGTAAATAGTTCCGTTTCCCGCCTTTAAGTTGTGGAGACCACGTTGTCTGTATTAAGTCGAATAAAGAATCTCCGTGTGAAAGGACGCATCCTCCATTGCTGTACTTATTCTCGCGACCTCTGAACCAACTTTCGACAGATATGATGTAAAACAAAGCACAGGAGTCCAACTCCTGATTGCATGGTACATTGTTTCTTTAAGTAGGTGATCCATCCTTGCCAATTATTATGAAGGTAAGTTCGTAATTTTGCACAGGTGGTGGTAGTTGTATTGGCTAACACATTCACTTGGGGCCACGCCCACTCCTCAAATGTCTGAAAGCAGGCTCAGTATGGCAAATTCTTGAGCTGAGGTTACATTTATTTGGGTATGGGTTTGGGAAATTGATCGTGGCATTAGTAATTCTGATCAATGGCAGATGTCTTCAAAATGAATGACACAAAACACAATCAATCCCAGGCACAGGACGACACACCTGCACACAAAATGGCAGAACTCAAAAGGGCACACAAAGTGTTGGGACAATTTGGTGTAGTTTGAGCCTCGGTCTCAGGCCCAATCACACATTCTGAGGTCAAAACGTCCTCAACGTCAAGTAAAATGAAGGGGTTTGTTTTCAAGGATGAGCTAGTGCGGCTTTCAAACACCAGGGACCCTCGCTGTTTGTAGGTGTCACCTATTACAGCAATTACTAGTGACGTCATCATTTTTGGCGGGACAAAAAGTTCGGAAGACCTGTGTTTCTGATGAGCTGCGAGGTAATTAAAACGAAGGTTTAGGCCTGATGATTGCAACAATGCCTTTCTTATCTGCACAAATTGAAGTTGAAATAGCAATTCTTGACATTGTATTTGCAAAAAAGGATGTTTTGTTGCTTTTATCTAAAATTTCGCTACATAATTTGAGAGGGTTCTTCTGAACTTTGAAAGTAGGAATTCCCGACTTTGAATAACAAGATGGCCAGAGGAGATCGGTTCCTGGGGCAACTAAACCTAAAAACAAATATTTTGTTTAATTGAAGGCTTCCAATTTCTCCATTTGTTTTCAAATTACTTTGGAATACTTCAAAACATACATTAACCATGCCATTGCCCATAAATGCAACATTTTTCGAAAAAAATTGACCCTGGAAAACTGAGATTTTTTTGGCAAGCCTACACTGCTAACGGCAGTTAGAGACGGCAGCAGGTCCGTAAAATGATATGGGAAAAAAAGCAGTTGAATCAGCAATTTTGCCACTGACTCCCTAAAAATGCAAGTTCTGGTTGTGAATCACTTAACTTAGTGTGTTTAATGTCAAACCCCATCACACACACAATGCAGGCTTGGTGACTCACGAATGTTTTTGGAGTGTCATTTCTCTGTTAGCCCTCTAGAATGACCGTGAGAGCATCCAAGAGTGTGGAAATCTAGCAAAACAGAAATCTAATGGCAATTTTTTGAAAAAAATACATTGGAAGTGGTTCCAAGATTGGGGAGGTTCAATGTCCTTTTTCAATATTTTTTCCTCTTTTCGATTTGATGTTCAATTTTTTGGTCAATATTTTTCAATCTTTGACTCAAAAAACATCAATTTCAAATCTGATCTCCACTTATTATATTAGGAATGGGCAAAAGGCGCTAATAAACATAGGCTTCAAGCAACCAAAAGTTGCACAAAAAGCAGCCCATAATCGGGTCAAAAAGGGTCAAAATCCAAATAAACTCCACGAAATTGCAAATATTCTACATGTCTTAGATCAGGGGTATGCAACCTGTGGGCCTGGGCCCAAATGTGGGCCCAAGGGTGGTTTTGGGTGGGCCCAGGAGCTTATGTGGAAGTCCAAAATAGTGGGCCCGAGAGCCATTCGTAGTACATACTCGTGGGCCCAGAGCTCTTTGATAAATGAATTGTGGGCCCATGAACATTCCAGCATCTGTTTGGTGGGCCCAAGACAAATTTTGTGAGCCTTGACCCAAAAGTGGTTACCGACCCCTGCCTTAGATACTTAATCTCTTTTTCTCTTTATTTTTCAATTTTGATAAGCAAAATTTCAGATTTTGATGTTGTTAGTCGCCAGCCTATGCTCGTTGGGTGCCGGTTGGTACTAATGCTGCAATTACACTACACTTGTTTTGTCGCATTTTAACGGCACTTATGTGAGTCACATCGCATTTGAGCTACAAATGTGTCACATTTCCGACTTGGAACATGTTCTAATTTTGTGTGATGTGAAGCACATTTTGTGACGTTCGTGTGCTAAAACGTCATGAGAAAGTCCGACGTGACCAAAAACTCAAATCTCAATAAAAGACAATATTCATTCATTTGAACTCAACAATCTAATTTCCGTGTTAAAAAAGAAGCTAGTGTCTCAAATAGAATTTAAAAATAGTTGGTTGATCTAATTTTTGGGTTATGATCACATCAAGGTTGAATTAAGAAAAGACGCTTTGGTCAACTTGGCTTTTCGAAAGAAATCAAGCAGTGTTGTCATATAGGTTGAAAATTAGAGGTTATGCGCCCTGAAAATAAAAATTTCAATGACTGAAAAAGTAAACAAGAATCCACGAGAATGAAAGCCAAGCAAAATACAAATTAGAATATATCTGTCAACAATAAGGAACTTAAAACTTGACTCTCAAGTAAAATAAAACAGAATTGTCATTTCAAATTCTTTAGTGGAAAGATTTGCCTGTTTATAAAAGAAACGCCACGAAAGAATAATGAAGTTATATCATATGACGTTGATAAGTATATTTCATTGATTCACCAATCTTGCAAGTTCCAACACGTTTCCCCGCGTCAATAGAATTTCATTATATGGAATCCCTGACGGTGAGCTCTAGGATGGGAAAGGAGATTTGAGGAATTTGATCCCGTCGTGTAAATGCAAATGTGTAATCCAATGCGATGTGACTCACATAAGCGCTGTTAAAATGCGACAAAACATGTGTCGTGAAATTGTACCTTTAGACAAATGTTGTTAGCAATGCAAGCCATTACATTCTCACAACTTCTTTGTTATTCCTCTACTTGTACACAAAATATCAAATTCCTCTACGACTCATTTTCTTACATTTTTTCTTTCATATATTGCTAATGATCAAATAATTTTGAACCCTGAAATATTCCAGGCCTGCCAAATTGATCTTACTTCCAACCAATATTTCAGTATTTTTGGGGTGGAAATAAACAAGTCCTTTTGAGCACTTTCTTATTAACCATAAATTTCCAAGTAACATTTGCATTGCTAAAGCATTGAAATGTTAATCTTTTATTTTCTGACCATGACCTAACTTTGAACTCTGATCAATACAAATTGGCAACCCTGAACTGAACAAATAATCTGAAGTCTAACATTAGAAATTGGACATATGCCATTGCCGGGCGTTTTGAACACTCGAGGATAAAAATTGCCAATTTTAGCATAAAGAGCATGTCATACACGTGTCAATGCAATCCCGCAAAAATTATCGTACCAAACGACTGGAAAAGTAGGAACAAAAAGTGTTTTGTCGCGCAACAGACGATCAATGTGTTTATTGTCCAGAAATGAAAATTGTAGCAAATTGAAACTGAAAATTGTCAAGATTGGCTTGAACTGGGTTGATTGTTGGCTCCTGGTGAATATATTGACGAACTTGTTGAACACACATTGGTACTTGGATAGTCAGTAATGGCTTTCGAACTGTAGAAAGCAAGGACTCGATCATTGGCGAACTTCCTCATTGAAATATAAAATAGTCCACCACTTAAATCGATGAAACATGGACGAAAGGAAGGGTATAAGCTGTATAAACCCATTTCTTGGCATCCCACGGCTTCCTTTGCACCACGAGGTCAGTTCAACCGTGATGTCACATCACGTAAGAGCATGGTCTGAAGTTTCTCTTATGTAGTCCTTATAAACTTCATTTTGCGGCCCACTAACAAACTGTCGATTGACTCTAAATTGATCTCAACAGGTGGAATGAGTTAGATCAGTTGTAAGCTTTATTTTCAAGACCATGGACAAGTTTTTGTTGCTTGAGTTTTGGTCGTTTCTTGATGGCAATGAAGCACTCGTAGAACTGCTTTCTGTTGAGAAAATACGCACTTTTCAACTCCATGGAATCACAAGAGCCACCCATAAAGGCAAAAAGCCATCTTTGGGTACATTTTTCCAACATTTTGATGGAAAAATACTCGAGTAAAGCAGACGCCCTCATTTTGTTTCCTAGTAGTGATGTGACTTGGGCAAGTAATGAGTCATCACAAACACCCCAAGCACAAGTTGTTGACAAGCATTACTTGGGCAATACACCAATACACTTGGCAAGCTCAAGGAACATTGGAAGATGCAGTTGCCGGCAGTTGCTCTTTGAAGAGTTAAGATGCTTGCAGTGTGACTTAGAAGAAAAGAACGTCAAGTTGCATTTTCGATGATCTTTTGACCTTAATAATTTAGCAATAAACAGTGGAAGTGAAACAAAAAATATTTTGATTTGGATAGCATTTGTAAAACCATGTTTTTTCTTTAGTTTCCGTTCTAAGTCACACATGAATACACTTTTCGGGCCAATCAAGAATGAGATTTAACAGTCACACTTGGGAACAAGCTCGGTCACTCAGAGTTGCTAGAAAAAAATATAAGATGCCAACTCTTTTTTTTTTTGAAATATTCTCAAAAGCTTTTGCATTTCTCGATACATAAGCTTTGAATTGTGTATTTTCATCTAAAAATCCATCCTAACAAGGGCATGGGCCCTATTTCGCTGAAACTTTCTGGTTAATTGAAATTCCAAACCTGTAAGGTGGGAAAAATACTTGTACGGGCACCCAAGTAGTAGTGATGGGTTTCGAACCGGGAGTGCTGCCATTTTTTACTCGGAAGTTTATCATTGTTGATTAGGGCAGGTTGTATTGAACGTTTTCAAAAAGACCTAAACAGGGACCAATTTGGCAACACTCGAACTAGTTCGATTTCGAGTTGCATCAGTAGCTATACTTTTGGATTTCGAGTTGGCAGTGCTGCCATATTTTATGACGTCTCTAGTTGAGAAGATTAGTTGGGGGTCAACTTTTTGACCTTAAAATCCAAAGTGGCAAAACTCGGCCAAAAATCCAACTCGAAACCCATCAGTACCAAGTAGACCCAAGTTTCAGCAAGTCCAAGGTACTGTACCGGACCGCTTGCCCAAGCTCTTGTTTGCCTCCCATCACTATTTCCTAGACCATCATGGCTGACTAAGCATTCAGTCTGACTACGTGCAACAGATTCAAAACATTTCTGTAGTCCAATACAGAAAGCCGGAGGTAACCAACAATGTCTTTGATTAAGAAAACAAAAAGTGAACCCTTGGGTAAAACCCTTTGTCTTTATTTCCTAAACTTTTCAGGTTACCAAAAGATCGTTCCATAATTTGGAAATCTTTCGGAAAACTTGAATGTCGCATAACGAGTCTGAATTTGGCCACCCTAAGGCAATTTCTATGTCTTGTTGATTTCGAGAAAGCCCGAAGACATGAGATAAAAAAAAAAAGGATGTCAACTTTGAGTGGTACAGGAATTTGAAAAAATTCCTCCGAACTCTCTGTGATCCAGGTGAATGATTTATCATAATGGCAATCATTGCTAACAACCTTCCGCTTCAAATCTTTGCAATGCTGACGTGCTATGTTAGGAATTTTAAAGATTCCCAAAACAACTTTCATGGACGAAAATGAAATGTCTTTATTAAGTGTAATGAAAAAGGTAAGCAAACTGGCTTGAAGACATCCATCTCCTGGATTTGCATACAAAATAATAACTGGAGATAAAAATACTTGCTGTAAAGATAACTATAATTATTTTGTTTCTCAAAAAACTAAACTAGAAAGTATTGAAATACAAATACTATCTATGCACCTGCAAGGGAAGGGAGTTATGGCCAAAATCCGGCGGAGGGAGTTTCATTTTATTGGCGACCCGAGGGCGTTAGCCCAAGGGGCGTCAATTAAAATGAAACGAGTGATGTCGGTTCTTGGCCATTACCCACTTCATTTGTGGGTGCATTTGGTATTTTGTTGACCAACTTATCCTTTTTGGGACTTCCGTTTCGATTTTTCAACCCTGAAAATTAGTTCAACCATGGACATTCGTACTATCGGACCTGCATGCTTTGCCTGCTCATTACGGGTTTTAGGAGCTAGCTTTGTTCACCTCAAGTACATCAGTTGGTGTGTTGGCTACTCAGTGCCATAGTATAAAAGCCTACCACGACTGCCTCAGTGGATCACCGTCAATGAGATGGGGGCTTCAGAAGTACAAATTATTGTGCGTATGATATGAACTTTCAGCAAAATAGTCGAGATGTAGAGCAATGAATTGATTTGTCAGGCAGTAAAGTGATTTGTAGGGCAATAAAGTAAGTTGTAGGTAAGTAATATTTTGGACTTAACCTCCTTGGGCTTGGAGGAAGTCTCATAAAAGGAGATGGCGGTCAATAAAAAGGATATTCAATACATAGGATACCTACCTATTAAATACTATATATTAACTGTAGCCAATAGGAGCCTTTAGCCAATGAAACATCTTATTTTGCGATACCATGAGTGGATCAATTCTTATTGGCACGGTCTATATAAATAGATTACAAGATCAATTTTTTTTGTGCTTGAAGTCTTAAACTTCCTGATTGCGGTTACTACAACAACGGCAAACATTTAAAGCAGGGGTGTGCAAACTTATTTAGCAGTGGGCCAAATTGGCCGGGCCGTTGGCGCTCGCGGGCCACACCATCCAAAACAGCAAATAATTTCTAGTATAAAATTCTACAATCTACCTACCCTACATATGCATAATCAATCTTATGAATTTTATAATACTCTCGCGGGCCACGCAAAAGCAACTCGCGGGCTATGGTTTGCACACCCCTGATTTAAGGCTTCCGGCTAGCATTGTTGAGTGGGAGGTGAGTCCGGATGGGTACATTCCCATTTCGAAAACAGCATCGCTGTCTTTCGAAAAATTGGAAGAGTTTGCGATCTTGCGTAATCTCTCTCAATACGTTGGTGTTGCAACCAGAGCAGAGAGTGTTCTGGACTTAGTTTTTTTCCAATGACCCTGATTTGATCCAGTATGTCCATGTTGCCCCATGTAGTCTTTCAGATCATCACATTCTTGAGATAGGGTCGACCATTACTCAAAAGCCGGCGAGCTCTAGAGTTAAACCTGCACAATAGGTGGGTTTGGCAAAGTTCAAGTTCAAAGAGGAATATTGGCCTCTTATTGTTGAAAGATTGGAAGAGTTGGACTTGATTTCCATATTGAAGCAGGAACCATCCATAGAGGACGCCATAAATAGGTTGATTTCTATTTTTCAGGAGTTTTGTTTGTCTCTGTGTATTCCAGAAACGGCGCCAAAAGGTG
>CM021315.1:9793559-9811507 GCA_010645155.1 Tigriopus japonicus | reverse complement strand
GCTGGATCTATCGCACTTTCAAGTCCAGAGATAGTATTACGATGCTAACTCTGCACAAGTCGATTGTTCAGCCGCATCTTGAATATGCCTCACCCATTTGGGCTCCAATGAGTTCGGTAGGTTTGCAAAGGTCGAGCAGGCAAGATGTTTCACTAGGAACATCATTGGGATGAGAGAGCTCTCGTATTGGGAGTGGCTCCAGAAGTTAGGGCTGTACAGTACTCAAAGAAGGTATGAAAGGTATCTGATACTGGATGTCTTCAAGAGCATTCATGGGCTCTGTCCTAACCCAGGCTTTGAGATCAGTTGTAGCGATTGTAGAGGTTTTACGTGCTTTCTGAGAGCACCTCCAAATCCAAAGGAATCCAGGCTAGTTCGAACAATGAAGTCCTCCTCTCTTCTTTATTGGGCTCCTTCATTGTTCAATTTCTTGCCCATTAGTCTTCGTCAGGAATATGTAGGAGCTGATCCTCTAACACTATTTAAGGCAGGATTAGACAAATTTTTAAATACTATTCCTGACCAATCCACTATTCAAGGGTTGTACAGATCTGCCAACAGTAACTCATTGGTAGATCAAATTCCATATAAACGGTAATTATATAAACTATTTTAATCAGTTACTCTCTTTACAGGGAATCCCATTCCTTGTAGCGGTATTAAAAAATCGCCCCCCCCCCCATAAAAAAAATGAAAGGGCAAAAAGTCGACTTGCGTAAATATCCATGGAATTACTATTTTTGTTACTTTTTATAGTTCAAAAATTTAAAACAAAATCTCTAATACCCCCAGGACTATGTGTAGTGCGTATCTTGCCATGTTTCAAAACAGCACTATTTGGGATGTTCCAGAATGCCGTCGGCATTATTTACACATTTTGGTGGCACTATTCCCTTCAGCCATCAGGTCACACTGTGACAACGCTGGTCGCCTTCCATGGCCCTGGGCCCCTGGTGTCTACCAATGGTTTCTATTTTTTCCATTGGAGGAGGGAGTACACATGTGTTCTTCGTCATTTTCGTGTTCCTTTCGAAATGCACCAATCCCATTATCAACAACAGCGACAACCGTTGACTCCACAGCAGCAAGTTGCGGGAACTGCTCCACAACTTATCCCTCGTGAATTAGGAAGTATTTTGCTGTTTGAGTTTCATTATTTGGTTAAGTTCTAGTATTGGGTTAGTAAGTAAGAGGCCTGTCCAGAACTTAACCGATGTATGAGACTTTGATTAAAAAAATATTTTTTGCAGGAGGAATGTATGGAAACACTCGCGGGAAATGAGGCAAATGCTGCCATGAAAGCAGTAGGTATGATCATGGATTTGTTGGTCCAGCACCGGAATGATCCCAACCTTCGGGACCGGGTAGAGGCCTCAGCAGCTTGCGCCCGAAGTGCTGCTAATTCAGCACAGGATGCCGCCAACACGTGTCCGACTCCAGAATCGATCCGGGTCGCCAAATGGGCACAAGATCACGCACAAATGGCCGAACGCACCTTGACACATTTGTAGAAACGCCAACCAGCGCAAACTTGGGATTAATCGGGGACGGTTAGACAGTATTGCTCATTTTATTTTGACGACACCTGATAGGAATACGAGATTTGTACGTTGACTTGCTAATTCTGTTTAGATGTTGGGAAAACACTCCAATTACAGGCCTGTGAAATGAATCAAGGATTATGAAGAATATGCTTATTTTTTTCTTTTTTAGGTGATGGAACTTCATGTTCTTAAGCTAAAATGATATGAGGGTCATCCATGACTTGTTCTCATAATAATAACTAGGCCTGGGAATCAGATGCTAAAACCTTTGCATTTTGAATACGTTTTGGCAAAATAGATCAAAATAACGTGAGTTTCAAAGGTGTTTTGAGGATAAATTTTTCGAAATTTGGAGCAACAAATGGATAAGAAAACAACTGATTTCACCATCTCGTAATTTTTAATTTCATTTTCTGTTACAAATTTTGGAACAATATGCCTCTATTTTTGAAGATAAGAGTTCGAAAAATCGAATTGACAAAAACTACTTATGGAAATTCATATGAATGAACAAAATTTGTAGACATTGTACTTTTACTTGGATTGAAGGAGTTGCTTTTGAGAAGTGAAGAATTAGGTTGGTTACAAAACCCAAAACATAATTTGAAGTGGTGCCCCCCTCGAAGCAGTGATGGAAAGATATCCGAAGTTTGCCATCGGAAATTGGGATATGTTGTTCGGGGAGATCGTTTCATCCATGGATTACGTTGTGAATTGAGGGATCAAATTTATTTAATCTAACTGTACTTGGTTGTACACTATGATATAACAATTCTTAAACACAACAGAATCGGAGCTGATCTCTAAATTGAACCAAAACTTATTTTTAAATCATGTGTTGGAAGTAAAGAGGTTTCAAGTGCAGAAAAAGCTCATAACCGAAATCGAAAGTTTCGGCCGAAAGAGGGCTTAACCGAAACAGAAACCGAAAGCAGCTGGCTGCAAAATTATAGAAATACAAAATCCACTTTTAAAATTTAAATTCCAATGTGTTCAATGTTGTATAGTCTCAAATTTAGAAAAATTGGAAAACTTAAATTTCAGGGGTTCTGGACCAAACATTTTTCGATTTTGTTGTCAAACCCCATCTTTTTTAAAGTGCATGTCTGCTTTCGGTTTCGGTCGGCAAACCGAAACCGAAATTTTGGACGTTATTTCGGCAGAAAGCGCTTTCGGTCCATCACAATCAAAGATGCCCGAGATTTGGTCGTCATTCATATGGTTTTGTTTTGAAGGTCGACAACGTTTTGGAGGAATAGCAATTTCAATTGGAGTGGAGTCATCTTATTATGCGGGTTTTAGGCAATCGATTGAAACAATCTCTTCTTTTCCTCCAAAATCCAGGACAAATGTTATGGAAGTCTTGCGAAGAGCCTTTTAAGGTCCAACATATGCGGTCTGAAGTGGACCTGAATAAGCTCATCAAACAAAAACAAAACTTGAGTTAGCAGGCTGTGGAGGAACTTGATAGTTGTCTAGATTATGATGACTTCTTATGCAGTTCATTGATGGATAACGTGGTAATTGGTAGAATGAAGAAATAACCCGGAACTGCGGTTAGGCTGACAAAGACCATTTCCACTGAAGAAGTACCTAAATCCTCTTTCGGGGAGGTTCTTATACCAAGCAATACCCGTGCGTGTCATACGATCGACTCAAGTCTGGCCAGACCTTGAGAGAACTAACTGCCTTAAGACTAGTTTTGAGGTGACGGTGAAATCTTTCAACTAGTCCATTCGAACAAGGATGATAAGCGGTCGATCGATGAAGTTTAGAACCGTATAGCTCTGCTATGGAATTCCAGAGACGGCTAGTAAATTGAGCACCACGGTCTGACGTAATGTCACACGGAATGTGCTAGTAAAGTAACTGGACGCACCAAATAACAATCATTCTTGAATTTAAAAAATCATCACCAATTTGGTCAAATCTTTTAGTTTGGGTTTCTTATGATTCTTTCTGAAGCATTGTTCATTCAGAAGACATTAAGGAACAAATCACGTTTATGGAGCACCATAGTCTCCAACTTGATTGTTTTAAGGGATCCTATGAAATAAGAGCGGATCAAAAGAGAGTGTGTACAAAATAGAGCGAATCAAAAAAGGGCCGCTTCATAAGAAAGTGAATCAAATTAGAGCCAGGTGAAAAGACAGTATGTTAAATTAGAGCGAAAATGGCGTTTGTTCAATTCCTCAATTTTAACTTTAGGAAAAATTTATATACGACAAACCAAATAAATTAGCTAACAATGTCGAAGGAGTTTAAAAGACTCTAAAGGACAAGGAAAAGCTTTTTTTTTACCAAGGCTCCATTTTATGATAGAAAATCCCAACAAACAGAGTTGTCAGCCATAGTGTAGACGCTATGTACTATCAGAAATAATAAATTTTTTGATATTTTTTGCAATTTACAATTTCAAAATCCCGAAGTGTTAATGAACAGAAGTTGATTTTTTCACATTTTCCTTTTGAAGCCCTTGGGCATGAAGGGGCTATTGGCATTGATGAGATAATTGAGACAGTTGGCACTATTCTTTTTATGAAAAATGACCTTCATGAAGAAATCTTCTAGGCTTTTGGAACAACTTTCACCAAAAGGAGCCTTTCAAATACTTAAAAGCTACGTTGTTCACTCTAACCTAAGGAAATACATAGTTGAAAGAAATTTTAAAGATTCATTCTCTTATGATTTGGCTCTATTTTGATTTGGCTCTACAAGTGGCGCTATTTTGATTGGCTCTATTTTGTACCCACTCTCTTTTGATCCGCGCTATCATCACTAGGGATATCATTCTCTAGTAAATGCAACTTTTTGCAATTTTTCAAGTTTTGTGCAATTTTTAGCAATTTTCATGCATTTTCCCGAGATTCTCGCCAGAAACCTGTTACATTTGTGCAAAAACTGGTTTTGAGTACAACAGTTATTTTATGTGGCTAAAATAGTGCCAAATATTTCAGTCGTATAAGGAAGCAGACGACAACTTTAAGGGCTTTTGCAGTCCTTACATTGAATAATGATAAATATATCTGACTGCAGTTTGATGGCAGCACATTGGAAGGTGCGTTCCGAATTATCTTGGTGTTAAAACTTTTCACTGAGTCATTAAAGTTTGCTTCAAGTTAATACTAGTGATGGATTGAATTTGATTTCAATCTGTTCAATCTTTTAGGACTGCCACCAATGCCATGGATCTTGATGGCACCCCAGGTCCGAAGTCTTCAATAACAGGGTCACTTTTTGGATATTCTCTATAAACGAACGGATTTTTCGCAGAAGTGACAAATGTACAGTTTTACGTGAATTGGCAGTCACAATGAATTAGCGCTCGCAAAAATGATTGAACAAATTGAAAATCAGATTGAACTCTTTCAGTAGTTGATACTTATGTATTCGTATTTAGCTTCAATATCAAATTTTAGAGCCCTGAATAATTCAAAATATGTCAAAAGCCATAATTTACTCCTAACGCCATCTATTGTACTTTCCTCAAACTCGTGTGAAACGTTCAAAGGCTTGTGTAACGAGAGATTCTTAGAAAAGCTAAACAACAAAAAAATCATTTTGCTTACAAATAAGCACACATCCACCTTTGTTCAAAGATGGTTTCCCAGAATTCAATGAAACACTTCATTGTTAAGATGTAACAGCAAATAAACTTTGCAAGCCCCATTTAAGACCATTCAAAAAGGTCTTTCCCACAATGGAAGGTTTGTGCAATTTTCAGTGCAATTTTTGCCGTTTTTTTTGTGCAATTTTTTGCGCAATTTAGGCCAATTTTTTGTGCAATAGAATGACATCCTTAATTATCACATAGTCCCGCCAAATCACTGTGAACATTACTAAACTCTTGGGTGAATTCCAGGCCTTATTATTGGGAAGAGATGGCATAAACCAAACCTAAACTCAGTTGTTCATTGGGTGTAATAAGGTCAAGCCCAAAAAGCTGGAAAAGTAAATCAACCATGTAAAGCGCTCTCCTTATGGGAACAGACCTGTGACGTAATCGTAATTGATTTTTTTTTGGTTGGGTGCAGATTTTCTACTACCGCTTCAAGGAATGCAATTCCCTACAAACAAATTAAACATAAATACAATTTATACTGTTGAGTCACGGAGTTTAATTTGGCTGGACAAGTCATTTTTGAGTTCCAAAGACATTTGAGACCAGTTTTGATGTGAAGAGCTAATGCTTCATCCGGAATCGATTTCTGGTCACGGGCCAAAAATTGATGTAAGGTCACTTAAAACATGCTTAAACACAAATTTATGAATATTTTCTGTAGTATAATTGTTAAGCACACTTGGGTTGATGATAGGCTAAAAAACTGGTAAAATCTATTTAGCCGTTCAATTTTCAATGGCTATTTTCGAACACAATTCTCAAAGGACATATTCGGACATTTGTTAAACCAAACTAGACCAAAGGTTCAATAGATTTCGTCAATACTTCAGGTACAGACAACAAAGACACCGCCTTAGGAATAGACAAAAAGATGATTCAGAAAATTGTTTCAAAGATGAATTACCAGAATTAACTGGTCTCAAATATGTTTGGAACTCAAAAATGACTTCTCCAGTCAAATTAAACGCCGTGAATGTTAAAAGAATATACCAAAATAAAATTGTCAGATGGGCAAAATTGGAAAATCAAGGCGCACGATGATGGAGATTTGCTTTATCACCTTGACGTGTGACACAGAAGAGGTTCCCGAACAATGCCAATATTTCTTATCAGGGCAAAAGCTTATGTTGATACTACTTCAGGCGTCATCATCTCTTCTCCTTCAAGTTTCAAGGGAGACCGAGAACCAACAGCCATCATTGAAGCAATGCTTGCTTTTCCTTGTGTACCATAGCTCATCAGGAACGAAACTATGAGTGTGTGAACAATGTTGAAGAAATTCGTGCTATAACCCTTTTCCTTCGTATGGATCAACCATGCACGCACAACGATGTTGCTGGGTGAATCCACTTCATTGAGAGAGAAAGACAGAGAGAGCAATCGAGAGACACTCACTAAGAGTGGTACCTCTGACGTTTACAGCGCTACAGTAAGAGATCTTTTCCGGTGGAAAAAACTGGTACCACAGGCAATTTGAGTCCCGCAACTACCCACCCGAGCTCTAAGGTCGTCCTTCTGTGATCACCGTTGTCGCCAGCCTTCGCTTCCCGGTCCTAAGATCATTTCACGAATCCGGCCTCGTTCCAAAGCACCAACAGTCCGTCATTTTCTGCCGCCCCGGCCTTTTTCCCTCTAATCAAAGGCCTCTCCATCCCACTCTCTGGAGCCGAAAGTCGAAAAGTTGGATGGGAAAAGAAGAATAAGAAGACGAAGAACAAGCCAAGGAGGTAGAGGAAGACGAGGAACGGAGACGAAGAAACGGCCTTTACTTGGAGCCATAGGCCTGACGTCTTATGGGACGGTGATTCAATGTGAATCTGCTCTTTTCCCCTAGGCGTCTAAGCTGAGTGGAACGCTGGAAAATCAACGCCGTTTGTCGGGCCTGGCAAGACCAGGTTTTTCGCTACCGATTATTGAGCCATTCAATGGGCGAGCAATAGTCAAGCGGTGGAAAGGTAAGACTCATTATATGAATACCTTAAACCGTGATGTGTTTCGTCTTGACCCGGACAAGTTTCCAGCCTGCTCTCCGCATAACATCAGGGCCTCTTGATGAACACCTAAGGTTCCGCGAAAGATTGAGAGAGAATCGATGGCAGTAAGTGGTAGCCTAATCCAGTGAAAGAGTAAGAGGGAGTATGTGTACAAATCATGGGGATAATACTACATACATCGTGAGCATTGGTACAAGATTATGTTGCGACAGTTCAGCAGGTCGACATTGAGTTGTCCTCGAACTAGCCCACAACTCCACCAGAGTTGCCGACGACGACAATGATGATGATGATGTTGATCAGGAGGAGGAGGAGGATCGCGTCAACAACATTGCTACTTCTGCTCTTCCTCCGCTTGGATCGGGCAGGAAGCAGAAGAAGAGGCTCTTCTTTTCCTTCTTCTACCCATCACCACGTTGCCCGAACCCGCCTCCTGTCCCTTAAAAGCCTCCTTCTTCTTCTTCTCCCTTTACGTCTTGTCCAGTCTCCCTCGAAAACTACCGCACTCGTTTTACGGTGTGAACAAACGTGAGGCGGCGGTCCGTCAGCCGTTCGTTCGTCAGTCGTCCGTTGTTGTGTCCGTGCTGGGGATCGTTCAATTGCTCCCCGTTTGCCGAAGTCTCATGACGGCGGCGGCTGCCCTGCCTTAGCCCCATGGATCCAGCACCTTTGAAAGCCAGGATCACCTCGTTCTTTGGATGGAGGGGTATCTGGCAGTTGTAGTAGTAGTACACATCCATGTGTGAGGACTCGCGGAGGAACGGACCCACGGACCCACGAATGATCGGACCGACGGACTGACTCCCAATTTTGAGCGTCCGTCCGTCTCCTTCTCTGGCATTCAGCTGAGCGACCATCTCTCGGTCGTTCGAAGCAAACGAGTAATCGAGGTGTGTAAAGTGTTGGGTGGTTTCCCGATGTTCATTCATCAGTGATTGGAGTTTGAAACATGGAGGTTTTAGAAACCATTCATTCGGGCTGTCTTTCTTTCGTGACATCGTAGAGGTGAGACTTTTTCATATCCATTGGCGGACGGAGGTATTTGTCGGAAAATCTGGTGCTCTCCTTGTACCTCTCTTCTTCTTCCTCCTCTTCCTTCTCTTCTCTTGGCCTTTTCGAGCACTGTATGGAGTTGTTGAGCGAGGTGGAGGAGTTGCAGTGTGTGTGTTTGTCGCAGTCGCGGGAGAAGTTCTCCCTCTCCTTCTTCTCCTCCTGTTCCTGTTCCTTGCCCTTCTCGAGTGAAAAGTACCCGCTGCCTGGATAGATGGACGAACGAACTCCTATCGGGAAGAGGAGCTGAGCTGACTGATCGCGTTCTTATTCTTTGACTCCATGTTCTTGTTCTTCTGATTGCAGCAGTATTTTCCGTTTGCCTGCTGGTCGAGGGAGAATCGACTCGTTTGGACCGCCGGACGGGGTGCCACTACTGCAGAACTACTTCTACTTCTACTCCAACGACTAGTCTATGTACGTCCGTACTCCGTACATACGTACGTACGTCCATAGTGCGCTGTGTCCGTGGTCGGGGCTAGCAAATCCACGCAGAGAGCCTGCACAAAATAATACGGACACAAGAGAGATAGATATATACAAACCCCCCCAAAGTGCTGCCAGACCACATTTCTTGGGGATTCATCAACTTCCAGCCATTGGAACATTGGGGAACAACCACCAGAAATCCCCGTTGATCGTCCTGCTGGAGAACTATACTCGCGGAAGCTCTGTTGGTGCTTGACTTGCTAACTATCTAACCAACCAACTGACTGACTGTCCTGATCCAATGGAACCAATCCAAGCGCCACCTGCTCTCCCTGTGGCCCGAAAAAGCAGTCCGAGTATGGAGGATCTGTCGCAATCCGTGCTCCAAAATCGGCTTTTGGGCGAGACTGAAGTCAATCGGTGTCCTCCTAAACCTGAAGAGATGCCGGGACTCGTGGCCAAGAAGACTTTTCCCACTCCGTTGAAGATCCCTCGGCCTTTGTTGCCAGGATTGGGCTATCAGTCCATTCAGAGTCCGATAATCCCGCCGGCCAATCCGAATATCACTAATCTCTTGGACATTTCCTCCGCGGCATTGGAGAGCATGAAACCAAAGGCCAAGGATCCAAGTAAACCCGATGTCAAGAATGGCATAGAAGAGGCCAACGAGGAAGAAGACGTCGAGGAAGAGGACGACGAGGAAGAAGAAGAAGAAGAGATCGATGATGACGAGGACGCCAATCAGATTGGAGTTCCTCTGGACCCAGCCGCAATTCAAGCCATGGACGGCCGACTGGATGCTGAAGCCTTGCTAAATGCCCTGGAAATGGAGGATCCCAACTCAGACCTCATGAAGCCGGTTTCGGACTCGAAACTAGAACTGGCCTTGGACGGTCAGGAGCCGACTACTCGCAATCTCATCATGGCCGCCATTGGCGTTATGAAGAACCGCAAGGCCCGGCCAGATACCAAACGGATCTGCAATTGGATCCATCGACGCTATGGACAACCTTATATGTCGATCTATGATGAACTCGAACGACTAGTCAAAGTAGGAGACTTGGCACGTGTGGATTACAAGGGGAGCGCCTCGTTTCGGATCGTTGATAAGAATGCCAAGGCCACCAAACGCAGGAAACGCACCCCTAAGGTCCCAAAGATGCCCAACACGAGTACTCATCCAGTCTCAGGTAAGAACCCTTTCTACTCAAACCGTAATTACAGGCCTATTGATTCCACAAACCCATGCGGGACGTAGTATCTATCTCCCGTGTTCTAATGGTCATCTATTATTCTAGGATTGCCCAGTCCTGGGGGAATCCCAGCCGCCCCCAATTGTGCCTCTCCATCCTCATCCTCATCTACTTCATCCTTGGGCTCATCCACGACCAGTGGAACAACCTCGACCACCAATAATCCATCAGTGGGGCCTCCCAAGATCCTGTCCCCCAATCTGTTTTCCTCGCTGACTCCACACACGAATTTCCTGGGTAACAGTCCCGTCGGCGTCTCTGGAGCACCCTCCAATGCAGGCGTGATGGGTCCCTCACTCTCCATGCTTCCGCCGCCGCCGCCTCCTCCTCCATCGACTCCTGCTAATACAGTGACTAGTACGTCTACTCCCTCAGTTCCTCCTAGCCCCACATCCGTACCGACTTGTCTGAGCGTGGGGATGACGTCCAGCATGTTGCCTTCGACTCCGTTTGGCTTTTCGCAGGCGACGACGACGAAGTCGACGATGAGCTCGGTGACAAAGGCAGCTGAGGAGGCGACTGCCAACATAGCTGGGAACGCAGGGAACCGTGGACAAAACTCCATCAGTTTGCGGACCTTGGTCCATGATTTCTTGGGCAACGACGTGAAAGACTCGTACCAGGTGAACTTCACCAGTGCATTTATCCGAAAGGCTGTGCAGAACTCCCAGAGGAACTTCAACAAACTGTCGGCCTTGGCCAATCTCGACATGCTACTGCAACAGGAGCTGGATGTGGGAAACTTCACTCAGATTGCTCCCAGCACCTATGTTTTGGCACCATTGGTCGCAAGTCCGGTGGGGACGATTCCTCAATATCATTTGCCCACTCAACCCGATAAAATTGATCCTTCGAGTATGTTCATATCACCCACAAAGTCAACGGGCATTCCTCAAAGTCTTTCCGATAAGAGTGATGAGCAACGCAAGAACGATTTGATTCAAGAAACATTGTCGAAACTCACGTCCGGCAAGGACTCGTCGAAAGGCAAGTCTCCCGGAAGACGCCCAAGTCTGAATCCGCCCATCAAGGAACCCGTGTACTTGACATTGCGAGAGAAACGCTTGGCCGGAATGGCTGCCCGGAAAAACGCTGTCGTTCAAGGAGACAATCTTTCGAACTTGAACAAGATCACGGCTTTGCCCGAAGTGTCGTCGGATCCAGTGAAAACCGATAGCACCACCAAACCCGGCCGCAAACCGGGACGCATCAAGAAAGGTGACAAACGATTGCAACAAGCCAAATTGAAAAGTCTGAACATGACCGGATCGCCTGATCCAAGTGCTCCTCCACCCAAGAAACGCAAGAAACAGCGAGATTCTTGGAAAATCAAGCAGGATGATGTCGGCTCGAAAGCCTTCGAGATTCCAGATGAAGATGGGAAAGGACCCAATTCGCCGGATGTATCCGGATCTTCCAACCCTTCAAGACCGGGAAGTATGAGAAAGAAGGTAGAGTACAATTATAGATTTACACTAATCCAACTTGATTGTTAATGCAAAGCCGTTTATCTATTTTTGTAGAAATCTCGCAAGATTTTTGATCCGGCTGATCATGAGCAACCATCCCGAAAACGCAAATTTTCAAATCTCCAAGACCGAGGAGAAGTGTTGGAGGATGAGAACCACGTTGTTCCCCAAGATCATTTTGTGGCTCCAGCCCCACCCGAAATCCACCCCATTGAGACTCCCAAGGTGAAAGAGGAAATTCAGGAGACATGCTACTTCTGCAAAAGTACAAGTGCTAAAAACAAGCGGGGCAAACCGGAAGCCTTGCTTCACTGTCGCGATTGCACGACTATTGGTAAATTCAAACCACCTGTTACAATCCATCATTGCAAACTAATTCATAATTTGTCCCTTCATTTGATTAGTTCACCCAAGTTGCATGGATTATACGGAAAACCTCACCAAGACCATATTGGCGAGTAGTTGGCAGTGTATCAATTGCAAGACTTGCTCCATTTGTGAGGATGCCAATGAGGATGAGTTGATGTTGTTCTGTGATTCTTGTGATCTGGGTTTCCATATGCCTTGCCTTCGTCCGCCTATGACCAGCAAACCCCCCGGAAAATGGGAATGTTTTAAATGTCAACCACGGAGAGAAGATGTGATTGAAATGCCTCCACCTCCAACTACGGGTACTTTGAGAATGAGGAGATCCCATAGCACAAACAGCAACTCTTCTGATCAAGGTAATTACTTCTGTAGAAACTTCTGCAGTCTCCTCTAAATACCATAGAAGTTCACTTATTCTTGGGCAAATAGTAATTCGGCTGTTTTTGCAATAACTTAAAAGAAGATAGGTCGTTGAACACGATTATGTTGAATTCAGGTTTCAGGTCATTGTTCTGTGCATCTGTGAATTGTTTGCATTCGTTTCTCTTACCCTCCTCTGATCCTGTGATCCTGAATTTTGTTGAATCCTGTTTCTAGCCTTTCTAAAAGCCATGATTGATGGGTTAAAATGTCCTCTGTTTGTTTATTTTTATTCGATACGAAATTTAGATATACCTGCCATAAGGAATCTACCAGGAACTAAAGTCAGTTTAATGTACGGACGGTCCATGCTTGATTTAGTTTTTGCTTCTAATATCACGAAAATACCAAATGAAACAACTGAAACTCAGACTCTCAACCTAAAAAGACGGTTCATCGGATTTCATTTGTTGGAATTCATATCAGGCCAAATGTTGTCAGATTTGCGATTTCTTCCAGATTTGTCTCACATTCCGTCGTCAGGAACGGCTAATGGCCATCGACGGAGAGGTCCGAAATCCAGCCACGATGGCACCAACGGCATAACCAACCATATCGACGGAGAGACAGCCAAACTGTTGCCCCTCCTTCCACCCCATTTGCACCCAAGTAAGGGTCAAGTTCCGTCCAATTGGGAGGATTTCCCTGTGGATCCGCAGATTCCGGACGTGGGTGAATGGAATTGTCAGAAAATCGAGGAGTATTTCCTGAAGCAAGGATTCCCCTCAACTCACGCATCCGTTTTCGTTCGCGAGGTCAGTTCCAAAGCATTCCAAAGTTAATCTCATGTGGGATATGTCGATAACGGCTTTTAGTTTTATTTGTATTTCAGGAGATTGATGGCCGATCTTTGTTGCTGCTCAATCGACAAGATTGTTTGAACAGTTTGGGCCTCAAAATGGGCCCGGCCTTAAAGCTATTCCACCAAATCAAGAAACTGCAAACACGAAGAAACTTTCCTCACTGAATGATAAAGAGTTGAAAGTGAGGAAGGTATGCTCATGAAACTCTCAATCGTATTGATTTTGCAATGCATACCCTTACTTCAAAAGTAAACACACATATATTTCAGTGCACTTTTTGTCGTATTTCTTTGATCTACCCTTTTCACAAAAAAGGCATGGAAAAGGTAAAAACTATGTGCAAAAATGTCATCAGAAAAATTCGATTTTTGCCTCTTACATTTTTTTTTGTTTCAATTTTTTACAAATCTAGGTCTTAAATCTAAAGAGATCTCTTCATTTCATCATTCATCTCTTCAAAAAAATGCTTTTTCATCCAGTCAATCATGTTGCTTTATTGACACGCAATTCACAAAAGTTTAGGCAGCAATGGTCTCTTGGATCCAGTCCACGAAATAAGACACTTCTGTGTTGACTCCAGGGAATCCTGGTTCGGCACATCCCTTGCCCCAACTAACAATACCCACTTGTACATTAGAGTCCTTAAGAACATAGGGACCACCACTGTCCCCTTGACAAGCATCAGAGCCTCCTTCCTCAAGGAATCCGGCGCAAATCATGCTCTCAATGACCTCGCCACCAAACCCGTTGTAGGCCTCATTGCAAACATCATCGGCAACCACAGGCACGTCCACTTTCATGAGGGTTGTGGCGGGAAACAAACCACCTTCCTAAAAAAATAAATTCAGCTCGTTAGATTCCTTGAAATTAACAAGGTTATGTGGAATCTGAAAGTCTCATCCGGAACTAAAAATTAGTCTTTGCACACTAGTTTTTTTGTTTTTGATGTGCTATTAAAATTGAAGAAAACGGTTATATTTTCCTCAAGCAAAATGTTCTTGATTTTCTTTCACTGCCCTCGTGAAAGTATGATTTTTTTATAGAAGTACGGAGGTAAGTTAAAGACGTAAATTTGCCTATGAAAAAATTTAGATGACGTGGACAAAATTTGGCTAAGCGCAAATTGGATAAAAAAGGTATTTGGACAATAGATCAACTTCATGGTCTTGGGTTGTCGCATTTTACCTCCACTTATTCTAATAGTTCGAATTTCTAACTATCAAGTCATTTTAACGTTCCTCGGGGATACTCTCAACACAGCTTCAGCATTTGAAACAGCTGATGTGAGAGTGTGTTTAAGGATTGTTAATCTGACTTGAATTTTGTAAACTCTAGTTACTAGAATTAGTGCAGTTTGCATAACCTGGTGTTAACTGAACTACTCTAAACTGAACTTTCCTAAAAAGATTGACTAAAGTAAAAAAAAATATGACCAAGGGAAGTAATGGTACAAAACCTACTTTTAAGCAACAGCTTGTGTACAGAGATTAGGCTAGAGTATGGCTAGAGTGTGCTCGAGCAATTTGAATTGGCGCAGGCCTAATACCAAAGAAACTCTCTTACACTCTTGACACCAAATCCGGTCACGGTGAGCATCGTTCCATTATCGGTTTGTTGCATGGATTCAGGTAGAGCAACTGGAGCCACGTATTCATCGAACGCGAAAGAATCAACCAATTCCAAAAGACAAATATCGTTGGCGTATCCAGAGCTACTGTAATCGGGATGTCTGTGGATCTCCGCCACATCGATGTGTTGCTCAGTACCTTCGTCTGAAAGAGTGTCCACATCCCCAGAAGTAACATGGAACAGAGCAGGGAATCCGGAACAACAATGAGCAGCCGTGATGATCCACTTTTCATTCAAGATGGATCCACCGCAAATGTGTAAAAGCTGGGTATCGGCAAATTCCCGAATGGATACTTGCCATGGGAACTCCCCAAGAGTAGCTTCTTCACCGCCCACAATTCGGTTCAAGCCCCGAGGGTACATGAGGGGTTGGGATGCAGGAACTGGTTCAGAAAATGAAATTGCTAGATTGGGTTCATGAAAGGGATCAAAAAAAGGAACTCACCCCTTGCGGAAGTGGCCAAACCGACACTCACTAAGACCAGAAATAAGAACTTCATTTTGCAGCTTGTCAGTCGAGTTGCCTGAGAAGACTCAAATGAAATGATGGGCAAGGAAGCTTTTAAACCTTGATAACAAAACTGTAGTGAGGCCAAGGCAGGGGTGGGTCAAGAAATTGACCTAATCTTGCGATATAGAACATCAAATTTATGCACGAGTTAATGCAAAGTAGTGATGGGCTGAAAGAGCACAAAAGCGAAATCGAAAGGTTATGCTGAGAAAAGCTCTTCATTATTCCCATCTTCATTTTTGTGACAAGGTCCAGCATTCCTGAAATTTCCTCTTCAAAATTTGTGAAAATGCTATGGAGGTTTCCATCCTTCTATGTTAAAAGTTGTAAATGATAATCCTATATTTCCTTCAGGTAGAAAAGCAATTGGTTAGTGTGAACAGGACTATGCAAATTGATATTTGTTGGTCCTTGACCCCAAAGGCTTTGCCGACCCTTTATTAAAAAACCCTGGTCTTGTCAGATGCAAAAGAGCATTTGACATAGCATATGAGTTTTTTACTGGTATGTTTTTTCAAAACCCTGAAAATACTCCAACACTAATTTTGAAACGCTTTTGTGTTTTTGCCTTAATTGGCATCAAACTGAAAGTTTGGAAGCATATTTTGTCCATCACTAATAAGATGTCGAACATAACAGTTTGATTACATTCATAACCTAATACAATGAGAGCACATTCTTAGAAATACAATAACGCCTTATCGAATATCCCTCATCAATATCTAGAATCGTCTACCCTCTTTGTCTTTGGCAGGGGTCGGCAACGGCCTTTGGGTAAAGGTCCAAGAGATTCAATATTGTGTAGTCAGGGGCCCAACAAATATTTGTTGATAGGTTTATTGGCCCAAAAATTAAAGAGCAAAAAGGTCTGGGCCTACGAATACAATACAATGGAATGCTTTTGGCAAGAAATCTTTGGTTTTTTATGTAACTAGCCTTTATTGGCTTTTTGGGGTCAAAAATGGACCATTCAAACCCAACTAACTCAGCCGCTGCTGAATGTATTTTAATTCCCTGTTTAATTCAATTTGAAAGGAACTGGTAACTAAGTGGTCTCTAAATATGGATTAAATGGTTCATCAAAAAATGTTGTTATTATTAATAGGTTTTTAGGTATATAACTTTTTCGCTGGACCTAAAATTTTGTGATACAATAAAAGTAAAGTTGTTTTCCATTGCATTGTGTGTCCATATTCGATGCAAACCTAAAAAGTCATTTGAAACACCGTGTTCTCTGAATACCGTACAGTCCTAACTTCTTTAGTCTCTCCCAATACGAGAGCTCTCTCAGTCCTGTGATGTTCCTAGTGAAACATCTTTGGACCTGCTTGACCTTTTGCAAACCTGCCAAACTCATTGGAGCCCAAATGGGTGAGGCATATTTAAGATGCGGTTAAACAATCGACTTGTTAGCATCGTTACACTATCTCTGGACTTGAAAGTGCGATAGATCCAGCCCCACGTTTGAAACGGCTTTCCCACTTTCAACTAGATATGCGCATCGAACTTTCCATCATCTTGGATGAAAACTCTTTAATCCTTCATTGACAATACGTGTTCAATATCAACACCTCCATTGTCTTTGAGTGAGCATTTTATTTTGACGTCCCATACGTCATTGTGCGGAATTTCCTCACATTCAAAGCCATGTTACTCTTGGCAAGCCAAGAGTAGACCTTTCCAAGTCATCAACTAGACTTTTAGAGTCCTGACCATTCCTTCCACAAACAAACTTCGTATCATCAGCATATGAAGAAATATTGGATTTTGTACCAAACTTCTGAAGAGGAGCAATAAAGAGAATAAACAGGAGCGGACCTAAAATTGAACCTTGTGGAACACCTGACTTGACATCATATATACCACTAAATGATCATTCAACCTTAACCATTTGCTTCCTATCGCTCACGAAATCATCAATCCAATTCAGGACTGTTCTGTTGGTTCATGGCCACGCGAATATATCAAACCCGGATCGTACTTCCATGCGTCTTTATTCGATGCCAACTCGACAACAGCTGCCCAGGTCATGAGATAAAAGTGCGTCTACGGAATACTATCATAACAAGGACCTTACCCTGGATCTTAAATCGTGGATCGTTGATTGAGCAAAAAGCCACCAGGATCTACCGTATTAAAGGCCTTGGCAAAATAAAGATTGACTAAATAACCTGACTTGTGACTCTCAAGGCCGTCAGTAATCAAGTTTAAGCTGAAATAATGTTCACCTCTTGTAACCAAGCAAGAACTGTCAGTTTTGAACATCAATCATATTTGACGTCATTTACTTTATGTGCTATGACAAATCAATGCACTTATTTTGTCATTGCACAACTCGTAACTTCTCGTGCGATTGGCGGAACTGTGCTGGGTGTCTCAAAAGAAGCGGAACAGCTATTTCTTACATCTTAGACTAGAGATTGAAACCATGTATGACCCTTAGACTTGTTGCGTTTTTCCCCAAGTTCAATAGTGGAACGATGACGATTTTCCCTTGAAGGGTCAATTTTGAGAACAGAGCGTTTGTGACTCCGACTTTTTTCTCCCTCCCGAAATTTGGCTAAAATTGAAAATATGGTGATATAAAGGGAATTTCAACACACGAATCTCAATAATTGCCCTTTTTGCGTCTTTTTGAGCTCCCTACGTTTTTTGTCAGAGCAAACATTTTCGTGTTAAGGACATGGTGCTGTTCCGTTTTTTTACGAATCACCCGGTACATTCGGTATTGCAGAAAAGCAATCTGTTTGGTGTATACTTAGAAATCACAATAGTAAAGATAATCATTACTATCTTTAGGGTCATGATTTAGTATGATTCATTTCATGACCAATATAGATTGCGACTATTGTTCT
>CM021315.1:9766729-9792636 GCA_010645155.1 Tigriopus japonicus | reverse complement strand
GTCTTTCTCACCACTACCGACCCCAAAATATTCATAAAAGCCTGGGAAGTTGTTTTTACACTGAATTTCATCGATGAAGCCTGAAAAAGTGCCCAAAATTGCAGTTTATTGCAAAACATTGAAAAATTGCTAATCTTAACCAAAAACTGCAATTATAATGCAAATTACACTTTACAACTTTGTCCAACCCTTACAGTTATTGTTTGAAGACACACAGAAATAGCACAAGAATTAGCAACGACTGTGAAGACATGGCCCATCTGATTTTATTGGGAGATATCACAGATGCCGGTTGGTGGTTACAAAGGCTGACGAATTTTGCTCCCGCACAGGAGAAGGCCCTAACGTTTGGTTGCCCAACATTTTCCAAAATGGTGGCCAATTGACACATTGCGTGTTTCTCCAAGCATCGACCAGATAAGCATCATGAATTTTGTATATAATGGATCAGGAAACACTACTTAAGGCCGAATTGCAGAAGTTAAGGCTTATGCATTTACATTGTAAAGCGAGAGATCCTTCTCACGGGAAAATATCCCGTTAAATGTTCATCATACAATCGTGCTTCTAAGTGGTGTTCCTACAAAACATAAATTGAACCCTTCTTCGTGTAAGATAGAGTTGTCCTTGATATGACAAAGCGTCAATTCTAAGGCCGCTGATTGTGCAGTGTCTTATAGAACCATTTGCGAAAGTACAATATCCCATTTGAGGTATATTCGGTATGTTGGATGTAGCTTAGAAAGTCATCACATTCTGACGAACAAAACGACTTCACCATACTCGTGCAAATGTTGCCTTCTATTGCATAATGCCTTCGGCTTTTTGAATCGCATAATGTAGTGTTAGTACGTATGTTGTGGGATAAACTTTACGAATTCAAGCAAATTTTTTCCATCGCCAACGAGTCAGCTCAGCGGGATTTTTTTACGAGTCTCTCCTCGAACTTACAATGCAATGTTTACTAGTGGCACCTCAACAATGCAATTCCGAGATGTTTTTAACTTGAAATTTGGCACTCTGATTTGCACACGCCATTTGGAGGTTTTGTTTCTTGGATCATTCTTTATAAATTGAAAGCCTTTCAACTATTCATCCCATCACTGGACCCTTTGGATCGTGATGCACAAATCAACCGTTCTTTAATTTGGGTGGCCTTAGAAGGTTGGAAAAATCTCTTCTTGTTACTCACAAAACATGTGAAATTTTAGAATCAATCAAATGATATGTCCATGGGTAGATTCAGCCCTGCAAGAGGAGATTGGGCAATATTGCACATAACTTGTCTACGGTAAAAAGCGAAAGCTACCATCCCTTTTTAAAATTCAATGTGAATATTTTTTCATATGACTATTCAAGAACCACTGTACCTCTATCCTTGGAATATCCAATTACAATCTTTTTCAACAATTCTTCATTCAGGGGTTTGCCGGTTGTGCCAATTTTCGCTCTTTATTAAGCAAATTATCGAATAAATGCTGAAAGATTTGATATCTCGTCCACTGTCACCATAGCGCCAGCGTTGATATATGCTTTAATTACGTTGATACCATACCCAGTAAAAAAAGATCAAAGTTTGTGATCATTCCATGAAAAACATGTTTCTCAGATTCTCAAAAAATCAAATCAAAAGTACGAGGGTCACGAGAGCAAGAACTGGACTGACCTTTTTTACACAATAGTGATTGTTAGTATCATAATTTTGAAGCTGGGAGATTATTTTTGAAAACAAATTAACTTTTAAAAACCGACAAGGAGAAGACAATGGATTGTTCCTTGACTGGTACAAACCGTTTCAGCAAGGCCTAGTGTTAGAACTTGCCCGTCATTTTGGTTCTCAAATCTAGGTTGCCCTCGTATATTTTTCGTCGTTAAGTTTGTCCAATATTTTTTTAAAGGGATATATATCTAAAAGTATATTGTAAGTACCTATCTTTCAATATCCGCTTGTGATATTCCCAAGTGCTAAATCGTCAATAAAACCTGAAACCGAATCGGAAATTGTTGAGTAATTCAGCTTGTGATTCTAGGGACAAAATGGCTGGGGATATCAGAGTTGAAATTAACCCTCCCAAAAACTTAATTAAAACTCTCGAGCCTAATTGGCATTCTTGGTTTTGACAATCAATCGAAACGAACTTTTCCCTCACGTAACAAATTCAAACTATGAAATGCTCGAGCCTTTCTGATCCATCCTTGGCCAGCAGTGATGGCATATGAATAAAAGCCACTTTCTGCCACCTGGCAGAAATTGGTGGCAGAAAATGGCTTTTATTCATTCGAAATAAGTGGCAGAAAATGGCAAAAAAATGGCAGAAAGTGGCAGAAAACAGCAGAAATTATTTTTTCAGGAAACTCATATAAGTCAACATATTCAATACTTAAAGGGACAAAATTTGGCATTTTTGATGTCCAAATATGGCCTTACCATCCCTCCAAAAGCTCATTGCATCGAAGAAGGAAGATACAAGTTCATGAAATCGGTCTCCTCGATTCGTTTTTTAATTTCCCCTGAAGCCAGGGTGGCCAAATCAAGCACTCTTATTTTCTCTTAAATATGTTCCGATAGTTAAACCTTAGATGCGATTTAATTATATTATGCTCTGTCACTATTTGAACTGAAATCCCTTTTCAACACTATCTAACATTTTAGCGACTTTGGACAATTTGAAATATAATAAAGTATATCATAGGAGCTTTTCTTTATTTCACTTAAACTTTCGTCATAACTTCAAAAAAGTTCTTATTTCATCCTGAATTATTATCACTATATGGCACATCAAAGGAATGACGGATTTTTAACCAAGGAATATCTTATGAAAAGACGTGTTTTCAAATAAAATGTGTATTTCTAGTTATTTTAGCATCAACAATGATGTTTATATTTAGTTTTGAGGTAAAGGTTGTTACTCACAGTGTTTAAAGTTTTTGCGTTTTTAAGGGTTTGCTCAAATGCCAAGACTTCAAATGGCGTTTTCCGATATCAGGGTATCATAAGGAAAATATTTTGTGAAGGTGTACATCCTTCATAAGCTCAGATAACTATATCAAATCACTTAAAACCACTAAAACGAACAATTATTCCAAAACCTTGTTAATAGATATTCAAAGGGTCCTTAGTTATGAATTGATATAAAATTGTATCAATATCTGTTTGGCAGATGTTTAACAATAATTAATTTTAACTTTCAAATTGTACCAAAAACACCCAAAATGCTCCAATGGTGTGTTAAAGTAATTGCCAAGGCATGATAAATACTGTTTCGGCATCACAAAGATAAATAAACATTTTCTGTGTTATCGAAATTTTGTCTTTATCGAAAAATAAATATATGATATCTTTCAAAACTAATTTAAAATGCATATTTTTGGATATTTTTTTCTTTATTGTTTTGAACAATTATTGCCAAAAACAATTTAAAGATTTTGTAAAATTTCAACCAATAACTTTTGTTTCAAATTTTGCAACTTTTGACAAGAATTTTCGTTTTACAAATAAATATTTTAACAAATTAACACAGATCTTCCGCAAATTTTAATGTCATGTAACACCATCAAATACTGAAATATTTACGAAAAAAGAATTCAAAAATGTGCAATAAAGGTTAGTTTTAAGTTATAATAAATATTATCATCATAATCAATACAGAAAATAGTAGAGAAATGAAAAATTTTCTCTTTGTCTTGTAATGCTAAAAATGTGTTTGGCAATTACTTTAACACATAAATGAAGCATGCCGTGGTATAATTTGATAAAATTTGAAGGTTTAAAGTAGTGATAGTTTCTTATCTGCACCATATATGTTCATGAAATTTTGCTTCAATTCATGACTAAGGACCTTTTTAATATCTATTACTAAGATTTTGGAATATCTATTTGTTTTAGTGGTATGAAGGGATTTAATATAGTTGTTTGAGCTGATAAAAAATGTACACACTCACAAAATATTTTCCTTATGATACTCTGATATCGGAAAACGCCATTAGAAGTCTTGGCATTTGAGCAAACACTTTTTAGTACATAGGTAGCCATCGTGTACTCCTAAGTATTTGTGTAAACTTTAATTACATTTTATCCTTTAAATCTCATTCTACAAATCCAAATTTGTAGTTGAACATCAGACTATGCGTAATTTTGTCCATTAGCGGCCATTTTCTACCATTTGCTGCCATTTTCTGCCACTTTCTGCCACTTTCTGCCACTTTCTGCCATTTTCTGCCACCAAGTGGCAGAAAATGGCAGAAATTCAGTAAAAGCCAAAATTTGCCATCCCTGGTTATGACTCTGAGATACACCTTGGTCTAAAAACTAATCACGCTAATTTGGAGCTTCAAAAAATAGTGGGAGGGGTACATAAAATAAAGGATGACTTCTCCCACGTCTATGAACAATGTGGAAAAAGATTTAAAAAGAGTATTGAAAAAAAAACACTTAAACCCAAAAATAGACAAAATCATGTTTTTGGTACTGAAGACATAACTGTCTTAAAACCGACCAATACGGTTTTTGCCTTCGTGACTCTCGTAGTTATTCATTGGCAGGTTAATTCGATAGTTATACTATCAACTTTTGGCATTAATTGATAGATTCTCTTGAACTTTTTGCACGGCACATAGATATGCTAAGTAAAAACTCTTGCGTTCAAAAACTAAAGGTTTTTTTAACCCCAGAGACTATTTAGTGGTTTTGTCGAAGTATTTACTTTTCTCGTTCAGAACTCCTGCTGAGAAAAGTAGGAGAGGTTAGGTTTAGATTGCTTTTTATTCGAAGCACCCCAATTAAATGCAAATGTCGGTGAACCTCTGTACATACCTGAGCAATAAACAGAACCTCTACTAAGAAAGCACCCTCATGCATAATTCAAAGCCCATATACGAATTCGATCCGACCCTAACTAACGCCTTGATTTTGTATTCAGAAACCGGAACGAATCATGGCTAATTGAGATCCCTTTTTTGGTCTTTCACTGGAAAAGAAATCATCATCATCCCCAGGAAATTTTGAGCCCCTGGCTTTCAGGCCATTACCCACATGCTCAGACAAGACACGGTCCATGTATGGTCATCCTTGTCTGTTGCGTCCAAGAAAGAACGAAACGGCTTGTGGTTCAACACATTCCCTTTTGGTCCACAAAAGCTGCTCAAAGAGAACGAGCGCACGCTCAGCTTCCAAATGGTTCCAAACGGAATGAACGACACTCGACACTCTTTTCTTCCTTGTTCCTCTTTCCCCTTCTCATTTCTATCACAACACTACACTGCCCAAGTCTCCTTGACAAAAAAACTTTCAAGTTAGTTATACCCAAATTCATTCGGTTCAACTCGAGCTGAGGTGGATCTTTCTAGTCGAGAACTTTAGAGGGCGAAAGTGGTCCAAGTGGGGCAGGATTACGTGATTGTGTGAAAATGTGGGTTGACTAATAGAATATCCCAGTTTTCTTTCAAATGAAACAGATCTGACACGTGTAATTGGGAGTGTTGAAATCATGTTGGGTGTGGAACCAAGAGGAGACTTCAGGAGGGCTTCACTTGTGTCCGAAATCTACTCCGAGACTGGACAAGGTGGTAAAACGGGAGCTGCAATACAAGGATTGGTTGGATTTGGTAAGTCTTTAAGGAAATTCACTCGTTTGTCATTCCATGGAACCCTGAAAAGTGGACTAATCAATGTCGTATAGTTTCCTTTAAAAAAAAGGAAAGGACGTAAAGGACCTTTGAGCAGCCACAAAAGCTACGCGTTTCCATTTTCAAGTCAATTTAACGTCAAAGTAAAAATTTTTGCCGCTTTAGAAACTGAGTACGAAAGCGCATCAAGGAAATGAACGATCCTTCATGTGGTAGGAAATTCAAAAAAAGAAGCAGCTCATTCATTTTGTGTACTGTACATACTTAGTTCTGAGCTTTGAGAGGGCATAATTTTGGCTGAAGAACTCAATCGATTCAGCTCAACTATAAATAACAGATCCTATTAAAACTACTTTCCGTCCTTTTCGTCACTATGAACAACTCCACATTCTTTGTCTCAACTTTTTAATTACGTTTATGTAGAGTTTTATAAAACAATCGAAAACTTTAATGAACAAAGAGACTGCTTTCAAGTTTTTTGGCAAATGCATGTCCAGTAAGATATTTAAGCCCTTTGCAAAATGATTTATCATTTTTGGGTAGTATTCCTTCTGGCATCTCTGGTACAAAGGGCTGATGAACAGGTTTAAGGTATTACTGTGATTAGAGCAACTGCTACGTTGGGACTAATTGCGATCACAAGATAATCAGAAGGATAAAAAGAAGCTTTCTTTCTACTTTGTACCAACTTCTTTCGTTCTTCAATTTGTTGCCCTTTCTCTCCGTAGGGAACACATGCCAGGAAATGATTATTTGTAGTTACTTTCCACAGGAGCTAGATGTATTTTTTGACGAACCTATCTCATGAACCTACTATGTAAGGGTTGCCAAACAAGAAGACTTTTTTGCTCCTAGGTGAGAAAAATGGTGTAAGCTCCCTCTGATCTATCTTCTAAAACTGCCATAATTGTCAAGATGAACTTATTTCACGTGAATTTTTGAAGTTTAGATCCTTGTTGAATCAATGAGCATCTTATGGTTAAGGTAATTTGATTGATATGCGGTATGCACTCATCACCCCAGATCCAACAAGTTTAAGAACTTAGTCTTAAGATTCCTTCAAGATTTAGAGTGTCACTAAATGTAGAACAACACACATGTGTCTTCATATGATTTTGATGCTTTTCACCCTACCCTAACATCCTTGGGAAATGCACAAGATCATTGCAGGAACAACACCACTCGTTTATATTCCCTCATGAGAAATCCACAGATTTAAATGTAGTCCTAAAAAAACAGTACAGTTTTCTAGGACCTTTTCACTCTTAATTCTTGCCAAGATCGTTAACGACCAATACCCGATGGCCACATGCGTGTACTAGAAAAACCACCCCTCAAGCCCTCATTTGGACTGGGTTAGTGAATCTATGATAGCACTGCGGAAAAGATCATGAAAGACGAATGGTATTCACTCCGAAATTGCTAGTGTGCTCCATAAAAATCCCCCTCTGGTTCCAAGAAGGTTGTGTGTCGTTCCTCTTGGAAGGAGGATAGATTCATGTGGAACAGATTCTTTGAAGATTTGGGGTAGTCGAGGGTTGTGGGGGAGAACATCATTAGAATTGTCATTCTTGATTAATGTGGTTTGGTGGCCCCAAAACTGACAGAGAGGCGACAATTGTCCGAAGCTATTCTTGAAACGAAATAACTGTGACCAAGAACAAAGCAACAGGAACCTTTCACGGGTTCCAGAAGAGCCCTTCACTTACCTCATTGCTTAGGAACAATGGAAAGGGGTTATGCCTGGACCTCCCTGGAACAGGATGTTTCGCATTGTAGGGACTAGTTTGAACAAAAGTGAGTAAAGGGACACCTTGGGTGTGTACAAGAAACCTGAGACGTTCCAAAAGTGTTTGAATAATGGAAATGGGCCCCCCTTGTTAACGACACAGTGTGATAATGAGAAGCGTTTTTCCCCAAGTATCTTAATTACACCCCCGAGATGTGAAATGGCCTGAACAGTCGGAACGACCTAGAATTAACAGGGGTGAGTCAAAAGCAGGTTCCTGCTCGTTGCTGTTTTTATTGCTAGAAAGAGTTCGTTCCCTGTTTTGAGAAAGGAGTTTCTTGGAAATATTTCAATTTCACACTTCAACAACCTTTTCCAAAAATGGCATAATATCTCACACATGTCTCGTAATTTCCCATACTGGAACTTGGTCCCACATTGAAGACAAGTGTAAGAAAAGCTGCTTTTCGTAGCTAAACCTTTCTTTTATTATCAGTCACAATTGAATGTGTGAATGGCCTCGAATCCTAATCCGGAAGAATGCTTTAGTCGAATCTCCATTGGAATTGAGGCATCCATTTTGTTAGCGGTCAGCAAATGTCATGATGAACAATGAACGAGTGGGATTAGTTAAATGATGAGCAGTCATACTGAAGCTCCCCATGGCCTTGGCCTTGAAGACCTTCGAAAGGGTCCAATGCCCATGATGAATGGTCCTGCAATGACTAGATTCTAAATGGATTCATCGACGCCACCATTTGACTTCAGCACTTCTGACAAGCCCACTTTCAACCGGTTTCTGGGCTCTAGAAGAAAAATTCGAATATCTTATTTACTTAAAGAAGTTTTCCTCAAATATGGTTTGAGCTAACCTCAGAACTACTAAGTACACAAAGAAGACACAGACAAAAAGTTTTGCTATAGGACCTTTACGTGTTCTCCGGCAAGAATCGGCATGGATCTGTGTCTGTTTAAGCAACCAACAAACTGGTCCTCAAAAACTCAAAGCTCACTCTTAAAACCACTTTCGCCTGCCTTGACTTTTTGTCAGAGAAGACTCCAATCTGAACTGCAACTTTGCAACAAAATCCTCTGTTCTTCATCGTGGCCTTATGGACCTTTCTTTCTCGGTTTCTGGTCCTCGGACTTAACAAGGTAGTGGGGCCAACTTTTTCCCCCCCAAGACGAATAGTTGGCAGGAAAAATGACAGAGTCAACAGCCTTCACCTTCAAAGCATTTGTGTCAGTTAGGAGCGCATTCCAACACTTCTTAACTTCCTTCTTGGTTTAAGCCTGCCAATCGGGAACAAAAAGAAATGGATTAGTTAACTGTAATGATTTAAAGGGACACTCGAGGAAGTATTGTTCAAGGGGTTCCTAGTTCTTACCCAATCAAAGGAAAAGTATTTCTTGGTTATCTTCGCTGCTTTCGTGGTTGATCGTAAATGAAAAAGGTTCGAAATGAAGTTTCCCCCAAGTTGGAAAATTGGATCAAGGAACCCCTCTAATTTTTGGTGATTCATCAAAGCGCCAGACTTAACTCTGCACCTCAATTCGGGGCCAACTGATATTGAGGCATTCTCTGCGAAGAGAAACTATTTTCAAGACAAGGGCTCAAACTGCTAATCCTATCTCCCAATTTGGGACTCCGTGAAGCATTTTTGTCAAGGTAACATTTGAAATTCCTTTCCTCTATAACCTTCACTACTTGTTCAGCCAAGACCTTAGCAAACACTTCAAAGATCAAATAGATACTGAATTCGAGGAAGTTTCATTCCTTGTTTTTTCTTCTTATTGATAGTTGGTTTTGGTTTAACTCGCCTTATGGATTGAAAGCCATGAAAACAATGCGAACCTAGAATGACGTTGGTCCATTTTTTGATACTCCCGGTCTTTTCCCCGTAGGGAAAACGAAAGAACACTAGAGAGACGCAACCCCTGATCAATAGATCGAGTTCCAGACGTTGTTGGTTAAACGAGGAAAAGATGAACAAGAGATCAGTCTTTGAAATTGGATAATCTTCACACAGGGTTCGTTGCTTTCTTGTCCAGTTTTGGTAGCCAAGGTCTCTCAGGAGTTGAAGGAGAGGCAAAGATGAGAAAAATGAAGTCAATTGCAAACTCTCTGTCATGTCAAAAAGCGAGAGCTATTCTCGTCCTCACGTTTCAAGAAACTCCAACATCATTTCCTAACCTGATATTCAGTTTTGACCTTAAATCCCCACGATGATCATTCATTCGGTTTTCCAATATCGATTCAAATACCCAATTGGGCACACAATTCCAAAAAGCTTAGTCGATGATCAAAGTTGCATTTATTTTTGTATATGTTTTGATTTTGATGGTACTTGGAGGGATTTCTTCAAAACTGAATTTTCACTTGATTACTTTTCATTCTTTACAAAGTGAACGCCTAACTCGAAAAGATTGACCAATCTTTCATATTTGCTTCAAATCCCGTTTAAAACTAGTTCATGACAAACTTTTACTCTTGGCAGTTGGCAAATAGCATTTAAGATAAAAGACGTACAGGAATTTAATGCTTGAAATGTACTACTGTGAAGTTTGACCAAACTTTTCACTTAAAACCAGGTAGCTGTTACGCAAATTTAGTGTGCTTATTTGTATGAAATAAAATAGTTAAAGGAAGGAGGAATTTAGGGAAAGGTGCCATTGGTTCCAATAAATTAACCATAATTTAGGAAGGAGGCGTGGTGTCATGGTTAGCGCAGTTTCCTAAAGTAAGAGAGGTCCTTTTTTGGATTGTTGGTGCTAGGGTCGGAGGGTTGAGCCTCGCCCGGCCAGCGAAGCTAGCCATCACATTGTCCAAAGTTTTTCCGATAGGCAATCTCGTGTCCGGTATCAGAATGGTTCTCCGTCTGTGGGTGTGAATTAGCGTCTAAAAGTTTCCTTGAGAGAGGTCGGGGAGGAGAATCGAACCTGGCACCCTCTCTCACTATAGGAAACTGCGCTAACCACGACGCCACATCTCCTCCCTCCTTCCGTCCTAGGTTCGATTCTCCTCCCCGTTGGTGAAATGTTGGGAAGAAACCCTTAAAAACTTGATTTTTTTTGCGTGTGTTCCTACTTGACCCGAATTCGGAGAAAATCAACGAAGGCACGAAAACGAAATTGGCTCCAAAATGCGTAAAAACATATTTCACACTCAAATGGCTGTTTTGCATATCTATCCGAGCAATGCGGATATCCAATCGAAACACGGCCTGCATTGAGGCTAAGGTTGTTCCATTCCATGTAAAACCTTTAAGATATAACATCATTTGAACTAACACGAAACGACACAATCCTTGCCAATTTCGAAATTTTAGATATTCTTGGAACATCGCTTCGGTGCGACCTTGACAAGTCACGTTTTTTGAATAAGTAAATGGGAGACAATGCTTCAAATTGTCAATTACTCATGACAACTTTGTGGGCAATAAAAATTATAATCCAATTTACTTTTACAATGTCAGCATATTCTCTCCAAAATTCGAAATCGGAGTGAAGTTGTGAAAGGTATGAAATGTAAATTGAGGCAATAAACTATATCTTAGGTGTTTGATTATTTTGAGTAGATGTTCCTAAACAATGAGAGCATCAGTAATGAAACAAATAACTCACAAGTTTTCTCAAAAAGTCATCAATCAACTAATGCTAGAGAGAAAAGTTTCGTATGCTACTTCATCTCTAGTCATTTCAAACTTCATCCTAATGAAGATTAATCATACACTTACCCTGTATATTCGTGGGCTAAATTCGGCCTTAACCTTGACCATTTCCCCCTTTAAGACTGGCACTAGTTTTTTTCAAGGTCAAAGGTCGGTAGTGAAACAGAAAGTCTTTCCAGACTTCCAATACTACAGAAAGATAGACTGAACTAAAGACTGATCGAACCTTGAAAGGTGGAAATGGACTACTTTATATCAGAAGACAGATAATCCATGATGAGATGGTCCTGTTTCTTAGCCTTCAGAACCAGATGCTAACCTTGGAGTCTCAAGATAAGTGCAGGATGTGAGACTTGGTGACTCATGAGTGCCCAATAACACCCCAATCTTTGGGGGTCTTAAAGGACTTCATTGGCCATTTATTTTGGGCAATTTATAGACCATTTTGCAATTTAAACGATGTCGGGTACGGAGAGACACTTGCATGGGATCTTTGAACATTTTAAACTAAATTTGAAGCATCTGAAAGTTCATCATGAACTTAAACTAAAAAATAGTTTTCAGCCACTAATAAGTGGCTGAAAAAAAAACATTTTCGTTGACATTGGAATACACGTTAAATGCTTTCGAAACTCATCGTACGGGATATGTCTCAAACAAATTGATGTCCTGTTAAAGCAAATTCAGACAACCTTTTGATCTAAAAGTTAAAGGAATATGAAGGTTAATACAACGCTATTTATTATAGGCATTTTTTCATGGTTCTATGAAACAATCATACAAAAACCGGATCATGAAAGTTTGACATTAACTTTGAAAGGTTCGAGATTTGGGCTGTGGATTTGAATTGGGGGATGCAGAAATCAAAGGAGGTAATGACTCCAATGACTCACCGAAAAAAAACATTTTTTCCCGCTAGTGCAAGAACGGAGAATCAAAAGTCTTGGCAAAGCAAAAGAAGAGAAAAAGGAGGTTCTGTTGTTAGGAATTTCTAATCAAGCCTCTTTGCAAAAATGTCGAGGATAATGAGATTTTCAATTTTGTTTCAAAGTTTCGGGGCTTTAACCATTGCTCTTTCAAAAACATTATGATCGTATGAAATATGGTGCCTCATATTTACCTTTTCACCCTTTCTCACCCTTTATATCTTTAATATTTGTTATTACTGGGGGCGACACTATGCAATACATTGATATCTACTGACATGAAGGACATCAAACAAACTAGTGTTTGCAACGGATGATATATTGATCCCAACCTTGTTAGAAATATCCCCTGAAAAATGGTTGCGTAACCTTGGTGATCAAAGTGCAAGAAATCGAATGGCATGCTTTAGCTAAGGGGTACACTATTCCAAAGGGGTTCGATGGAACCTCCCCTTCGGATTGGAACACAATTTTCCAAATCTGCTTAGGGGGTTATATGATCAAATCACGGAATACCAACAGCCTATTTCTTGGAATAAAATGAAGGGGAGCGAAAAAGGGAGCGTATGTTTGTTTTTGGGTCGAGGTTGGTGTTGTCCCACCTAGATCCACAAATATTGCCAACCATTCAAACCTCAATTGGCGTTATGATTGTTATGATTATTCTCGTTTCCATTGCAGGCAAGCCAGGGACTGACGGGGTGAGCATTTGTGGCTTTATTCTCACAGCTTTCTCCTGTTTATTGGTCATGGTCACATTGCCATTCTCGCTATGCGTCTGTTTCAAGGTAATTTGGATACATTTTATGACCTGTCGGACATGAGCAGAGCATCGTTTTTGTTCCAGGTTGTCCAGGAATATGAGAGGGCTGTCATTTTCCGGTTAGGTCGCCTCCTTCCAGGAGGGTCTCGTGGTCCAGGCATCTTTTTCATCCTGCCATGCATAGAATCTTACCAAAAAGTGGATCTAAGGACAATCACATTGGGTGTTCCACCTCAAGAGGTTGATTTTTTCAAATCATGAAAATATTATTGCTTTTTTGTGATGTACAGTATATTTACAGATGTCATTAATGGTTCACTCTGGCCTAGGCTAGTTATAGAATTTGCGTCTTGACACTTTGTGGAAAAAAGAGGAGCAAACCCGAATATCTTCCCCCATTTTTAATCTAGTGACTGACTGAAAGTCTTTTTTTTAAAGTAAAACTGAAGCTATTACGGCTGACTAAAAAATAAATACAACATAATTTATCATAAAATTTCGACTGATAGTTAAAAGTGGAAAAGTGAAAAACGAGCTTTCGTATTCCTTTGGACTTCAAAACTTTAATCATTATCATGTAATCTATCTTTTAGTGCTAAATTCCTTTGGTGCGTGTCTCAACGCTTTAATAAATGAGTGTCCTAATCGAGACGAAATTTGTCCCGGAAAAGCTTTCGCTCTATCACTAGTTCAGGCATGTGGTGTGTTTGAGGCGAAAAAGCAATAATCAATTGTTTTACGTGGTACCATATTTTTTTTTCTTAAAGCTCAAACAAAACCATTATTTTAAGAATATTATAAGAAACGATGTATGTTTATGGCAGTTTCATTAAATATTGTTAAGTTCTGGCAATAATAACATTACAAGGAACCAGACGTTGATTTCCTCTCTAAAAGGACACTAATTCTGTTCTGTTGATGATAGAGCATTAACAGAAAGTCTCCTGGTCGCGCAGTTCCTTTCCTGGTCATCATTATGGCAGATAACTTTTCCCTTCTTCAATACCTTCTAATCACTTTCACGACAACACCATCCGGTGCATCTCCAATAAGTTATAAAAGCGAGAGTACATACTTGGTGAACTTCCATTACATACTTCGCTCGTTCATGTGTCTTTACTCGCCATGTCATTACAGGTTTTGTCCAAGGACTCCGTGACAGTCTCAGTGGACGCAGTGGTCTACTATCGAGTGTCCAATGCCACTGTGTCTGTTGCCAATGTCGAAAACGCCCATCATTCCACTCGGCTCTTGGCCCAGACCACGTTAAGGAACATTCTGGGTACCAAAAGTCTCCACGAGATCCTCAGTGATAGAGAGAGTATTTCCAGTTCCATGCAGGTATGTGTTCCTTAATTCGTTTTGGATCACTTCCATTGTGTTTCGGAGAAGGAAGAACGTGGCCACCCACGTCATCAGAACAGTTGTCCTTCTGGTTGGATCATCAGACACGAAGATGATGATTGACCCAGAAGGAGAAAAATAGATGGGATGTTCTTAAAAGTAGAGTTAATACGTATGCTTCCAAATTATAATTCATAGGCTTATGACCGAGACTTGGTAAATTGTGAGGCCATTTTGAATGTATTATCTTTACTAAAAAAGTGACCTCATCGATGGACCGTTTGCAAGTTTTCAATGATTCTCGAATAGTGAAGGGGTTTTCATTTTTACATTGGTTAGTGATTTCCTGATGAATCTGTCAAGGTTGAACTTGGTGCCAACTGTGCCCTCCATCTTTAACGAACCTTTCTACGGTCGCTCAAACAATTAAGGTGGTGTGTTAACGTGGATAACAAAAATAGCTGAAATGTAGTGGAATCAATTCAAGGTGAGTTGTTGAGAACACCAAGAACTATAGTGAATAGTTGCGTAGTATATTTCATATAAACATTGTTCAAGAGCTAAGTTTTGATAGTTCTCAAAGCCCAACTAATGTAAAGAGATGTAATAATAGAGATGTAATAACATGCCGCATGTTAACGCACCTAATTTGAAAGCGATAATATTCCAAAATCAAGTCAGATTGACGATCGTTTACCCCAGCTCCTGTGTATGAAACACTCGAGTGCATACACCCTGACACGAAAGTTGTGTCGTCGTCATACTTTGAGCCTAAAAATGACGGCAATGCGTGGACACCATGGCACAATCAAACCACTCTTGGGCCCCAACAAATGCCTAGAATATTTTTGGATTAGTTAGGATGTAATTTAAGGGCAAATAGGTGACAAATTATTCTTGGAACAGCAATTGTCAACTTGATGTCAGGCGTTTTCTTTTTGCACGGTTCCATCTGCCTTTAAACCGCTGTGAAAAAGTAGTGTATGGCGGGAAACAAATTTTCTCGGTTTTGGAGAAAGGAGACTAGTTTTGGAACACCTCTAACCAAAAATAACGGGAAAAATTACTGTCCGTCCTAATTCAAGAGCTCATAGAATTTCAACCGTTCATCAAAATTTTAGGCAAAGGGAAGACAACTGAAAAAGTGCGGAAAAACGTTGAGCCGTCCACACTTTCCACTTTGGTCGATAGCATCCCAAATATCATTTCCGAGGAAGGAGAAACTATTGGGGACAGATTGAATGTCAAGTCGTTCAAATCTATTCTTTTACAATGAAAATATTTTGATTTAAAATTACGACAAAACTTTCATGTCAGGGTGTACTCGAGGCCCGTTAATCTGACTTGATTTTGGAATAATATCGCTTTCAAATTAGGTGCGTTAACATGCATTCTGATGTATGGTAAACACCGCGGTCTTCACAAAGCTCTTCAATACATCATGGTGTTCTCAACAAGTCATCTTCAGTTTTCAGATGTAGTGAGAGTAAGCATAAAGCCAATTCAACTGATTCAACTCTGCTATACTTTTTTTCCTTATTTACTGTAACACACGACCTATAATCTTGAGTAATTGCTTTAAAGAGAGCTTTGAAAGGAAAGAGCTTCTTCATGGAGTGATGGTCTAATAAAGAACAAAATAGTACTGAGTCGAGAATTAATTCCATCATTTCTTCTCCGTCTTTCCCTAGTTTGCATTGGACGAGGCCACCGAACCTTGGGGCATAAAAGTCGAGAGAGTAGAAATGTAAGTACGACGAATAGAAACCGTCGATCCCCGTGAAATGTACCCTTGTACTAAATGGAAATTGGTCCAAAAGAAGTCGAAAAGCTCAAAGTGGATTGGATATATTTTCGTTTCCCTTCTTATCCACGTGACCACGATAACTTTACTTAAAAGTGGATCTATTTTACACATTAAAGACAAAAGTACTCCAACTCACAAGTTTTAGAAGCAGGTTGGTAAGAAAATTGCGAAACGCTTCCCTAGCTGTCTTTGTAGCAAAGTAAATTCTTTAATGCATTTACAAACTGCTTCTTTTGCGTGTATTCTTCAAGACCGAAAGCTCACGGTTGTGCATTTTGGCCTTGGACAAGAAATGTCAACAGAACTTTGGTCGAACCACTTGACCCCAATGAAGTCAAGTTCTGGGTCTGAGTACGCATGGTATTTGAAATGGTCAGCATACCAGGTTATGGGCACACCCAATGGTTAGGATGATCGTTAGCCAAGTTCCCCCAAGACAGACGAAAATTACTGGGAATGCAACGAAAGACTCTGAAGTTGCTCCATGTGTTGCAATTCTTATTAAGAGAGCAACCAAGGATATGAAGTGCAAATGTTATCACTTGTGCATCCTCTGTAAAGCTTGAGGGGAAGGGGCACTGCAATATATTTCCCTTACTGGTGTATCAGTCCCATGATTTATGGGTCATCTGGCTCGACAGACCTTTGGTTGTAACTACAACATGGCACACATTTTTGTTCCAAATTCATTCCAGCCTTGACCCATTCCCGTAACATTGTGCGCAACGAAATATGCGATCTGGCTTTTGCGTTGCGTTGAAGGCAAACTCACATATAATTTTTGGTCCATTGTTCCATCTTGGTCCTCATTTCGTTTAAGTCAGTGGATTTCTTTTCCATCTCTTTCTCTACAAAGTGATGCGTTCCACAGATTCTTTGCGTATCTAGATCTCAAACGTCGTTCATCTATGTTCCACTCAATTGGAGCTTGGAACGAGCTACCACTAACCAAGTCCCATCCGTGGATCAAGCCTGACGGAATAAAGAGAGGGATTTAGGATCTGAAATTGTATAACAGCATTAGGTGCATAGCCTCAGCCTCACCAAACTCGCCTGGAGCCATATTTCCAACACTCGTTGTGGATGCACTTTAAAGTCGCGATCCCAATCCCCCCCATCTGGTTCCTTACCGTAGCTAAACGTTTCTCATCATGTTCCCCAAGATCCCTCTAAATGAGACCATTCCATCGGCAAACCGTCAGTCGCCCAATGTATTAGCACGTCATCAAATCCGGGTTTCCACGATTCTCATTCCAGAAAAGACGTCCGTCTCCCGGTCCAATTGCAAAGAGCCATGGCAGCAGAGGCCGAGGCTGCTCGAGAGGCCAGAGCCAAAGTAAGTAGTGCTTACTTTGTATAGTAAATGTCCTGTCACCCATTATCTCGAGTCATGATTTCAAAAGCTCATCAGGGATGTGTTTGTTGGGTTGGTGTTGTTGATGATGACATATATTCGAGTGATAAACTCACTCGACAGAAGAGGAAAAAGGAGGACAATAAGAGCTCAATAGTTGGTTCACAATCAAGATGAAGGGCCCCAAAGAGGCCATAGAACACACTTGACGCTTTCCTGAATTGTTCGCCTTTTTTTTACTGGATGTCCTTGGGAAGAAGTATGTTCTCTTTTCCGTGTGGATAGGGCGGAACATATATTTTTACATGGCGAATGTGAAATTTCATTCCACTTTTTATGTCCCTCTAGGTGATAGCTGCAGAAGGTGAACAAAAGGCCAGTCGGGCGCTCAAAGAAGCCTCCGAGGTTCTTTCTGGATCAAGCTCCGCACTCCAACTCAGATATCTTCAAGTGAGTACATACTGTACACCTTCTAGTACGTACGTACGTAGTCGGTCGATCAGTCTGTGGTTAATGGGATCTCTTAATGGTTGAAAATGTCTCTGTCGGAAATTGAAGGTGGGTTTGAAATATTAGAACAGGGACAGTTCCTTCGGAAACTGATATTGTTCTTCTGAAAAATTTACTCAAGGGGCGTGATCGGAATCTCTATGTTGATATATATTTTTTATTATCATAAGATGGGTTGAACTCAGTATGAAAATGATTTGTTTTGTGCTCAATAACAAAATAGAAATGAACCATGTCGAGACAAAACTTCAAAGCCGACCCTAATCAAGGCAATCAATACTTGGCTTCATTTTTCGATAATGGCAAACCTCAATCAAAGTTTGCAAATAAAAGCTCTTTTTCAATCTTACCATGTTTTGGCCTAAAGAAGCATTCAAGTCGGATGCTTTCAACATATTTCGGAGGAAACCTCTTGGGAACATCTTCTTTGACATTGTTTGCAACAAGATAATACAAGTACATGATACATTTTTGAACAGGGAATATCTGCAAAGGTAAAGTAAATTGTGCCTCTACCTTTTTGTGGTTGTTGACGAAGACAGCTTTTTTCTTGGAATTCTAGCTATAGTATAAATGATTATGAATGAGCATCAATGATTGAGTGCCAGCAAATTTTCATTTCAGACTCTGAACAACATCAGCGCTGAGAAGAACTCCACAATCATATTTCCCCTGCCAATCGACTTGCTGACACATTTTACTCAAAAGGCAAAAATGGCGTGAAGAATTTTTGCACCAACAAATCTCTGGAAAGTCTAGATTGAATCTCCCAATGTGTATCCCTCACTTTAATCGTCAATCTATAATCAATAAATGATCGTCAATATAAATGATCCCGCAATTTGGATGAGTTTAACTTATGATTGTGGAATCGCAAAGCTTCAGGAGTCACTTATATTAAAAAACAACAACCAAATTTTGCAATAAACATTTGACTGCGACTGTTTTAAATTGCAATGACAAATGTGGCAAGAAGATATTAAGGAAAGGGTGAATAAATATTTATTTTTACGTATCTGGTACACCAATGGGTTGGAAAATCAGATGGTCCTACATTGAGAATTGATTTGGCTTGGATTGAAATGTCAGGTGCAAAAAGCAAACATTTTTGTCAGAAAAACTATATTCTCTAATGATTCATAAGAGACGAGAAATATTTTCAAACCAAAGCATGATTCGTCACAAGAGGTCATTTGCAAAATATCAGGCTCGTTTTCACAAGAAAGTCCTGGTAAGGTAGGTTTGATTTTAGAGAAAGAAATGAAAATGCAATGAAATGAAAATCTCAAATCAGAGATATTAGGGATGAAATGTATCAAAAGATGCGTGGGTTTAGGCACATTCATAACCTTTTAAGGCAAGGTTAGACAATTTTTCAAATACTTTTTTGATTGACTCTTTGTTCAAGGGTTTTCAAGGTCTGTCAATTGAAATTAGACAGATAAACATGAGATACATTTTCAGCAATTATTAGTCCTAAATGTGTTACATCAATTATTATTTGATTCTCTTAAAGCGGTGTTAAAAAATCAGATTTGATCTTGTTTCCACCCTGGCACGCAAGATGCGTAGCAAGCATACATTGAACCTAAATCTTAGGGCAATGCGTGGACAGTTTGGCATGACCAAACACCCTAGAATAAACCACACCCCCAATACAACCCTAGTTTCTAGAATATTTTGGATTAGTTTAGGAAATGGAAACAACTAAAGGGGACAGTTAATTTTTCCGAAAGACTTTCTTTAACACTTGCTCAAAAGAACTGTCGTTTGCTAAGTGCATTTAAATGCTTTTCAAGAAATTGTGGAATGGCAGTGTCCTTCAAGCCAGATCAAGTGATTTCTAGTGAGGTCGCCATCGGTACTAATGCATTGTACAATATGTTTGTGATTGCACTGGTTGTTAACAGCAGAATCCATGTAAGGTAGAATCATTCCATAAAACAGAGACTGATACCACACACAGACCAGCTTCAGACTTCTCAGTTCTAGCTAAGCAGGCAGACCGCCTCGACATTACGAAGATCCGCGACCGCTAGATGACACAAGCTGTATTTTCTGGATTGACTTTGAGAATCAAACTTCAAGAAGGATATTTGCCTTACAAACAGGGTAGTGTCCTCTTTGACGTTCCTTATGAAACCATCCTGATTAGAAATGTTGTTAGGTAATCCCTCGTAGAGGTCGTTTTTGGTGACGTCAGAAATGAGATATCTCTGATTTATTTATCTGTGTACCACAGAACAGCTCCAGATTTCTCAGTTCTAGCTATGCAGGCAGACGACGGCGACGGTTGCTTGATCCGTGACCTCTAGATGACTCAGGCTGTATTTTCTGGATTGACTCTGAGAATCAAACTTCAAGAAAGATTTCAAACAGGGCAGTGCCCTCTATGACGTTCCATATGAAACCATCCTTTTTAGGAATGTTGTTAGGTAATCCCTTCTGGAGGGCGTTTTTGGTGACGTCAGAAATGAGACATCTCTGATTTATTTATCTATGCTGATACTAAGAATCGGTGTCAAAGAGGGTAACATCGGTGGATTAGCTTAAGCAGAGACTACCATTCATTTTCTGGATGTATTTGTAAAGCATGTCAGAGGAGCAAAATTTTATTGTTACGTTTTTAAGCAAAATTAAAATCTTATTTCAGCAACATAAGAATAACAGGAACTATTTTTGACACCTTAAAAAATGTAAAACTTTTAAAAAGTAGCTAGTGACGTACAATTTGCAAGACTCGGCTTATTAACGTTTTGAGTTTAACATTACTCAAACCTTACCAAAAATGTAATACTTCAAAAGTCCTGCTATTTCATCATATTTCTAAAAGCTTATCAAGATATTTTAAAGAATTCAGCAAATCTTATTCCGCCGAAATACAATTTGGTCCAAATTAGCTGCACTGCTAAAATCTTCTCAGGAATAACCGTTACAGTAAGTATTCAAACGTTAAGGGCTTCTAAAGAATGAATTTTGGATGTTTGGTGAGCTTTTAATAAGATTTTTTCCGGTCCAACTTCCAACCAAATGAATTGTTTGATTAAGCTGAAGCATCAAAACTCTGGCGGTATTAAGCACGATTTCTTGCATTTTCCTGATTTTTGTCTCTTTACGATTGGATACTGTGCTGTCTAACCTAAATGAGACTTTGGCGGGTGCTTACGCTTTTTACCGATACGGGGAGATAATACTCGGTTAACAAGTCCTATTTTGTGCGTTATGCTAAAAGAGTACACTTACGCACATCGCCATCTAATGGTCTTTTAGTGGCAACAGCGCCCCAATTTTAGGATTTTTTTATGAAATGGATTTGCAAATAGCACCGATGTAACATACAAATTAAACATTAAACATACTGCACAAACAAAGGTGCTTAAACGTCAATGAAGGTGTGCAAATGTGTATGCAATGATTTTTGAATAAACGTCTTCAAGAAAACGTCACCAACTTTGAAATAAAGATTTTACCACCGCCATCTACGGAAAGAACGTTCCCTATTTAAACCCTCTGTGTCGTTTCTGTTTATCCATTTTTCATCATCATTCAACAAGAATAAACATTCTTCCACCGTTCTCCCGGTATCCCATGTTTTACTCTATTAGAACATAACAGTAGGTTTAAAAAACAATTTGATTATGTGGGAAGCAAATGCATTTCCAGAGTCTAAAAAACTTTTTTCAATTCATAGCCTTATTTAATAAAGCAGGAGTTTAGAAATTTATGTACAACCAACTTTAATTCAATTTGAAAGGCTTTATTGATCAAGAAATTCGAAATGAAAATATTAACCAACGATGGCAACCTTCTACACGTGCTGGCAACTAAAAGGTTCTCATTCTCTTCCCCTTGACACCCTCAAAATTGGGGCGAAAAAATGCATTTTTTTGTAATTGTTTTTCGAAACCTTAAAATAGCTCGACTAGGAATGGTTTTGGTGTCATTAGAACTGCCTTTTCACCCCGAGTTCAAAAATGGTACTCAATCAGTCGATAGATGCCCACATCCGGATATTGGTGGAACTCAGGCTGACTCAGTCAAACCAGATGGAGCTTCATGAACCCATGGAAAAAGATATGGTAAGCGGCCCCAATGTTTATGTTCACTTGACTAAAAGATTTGAAATAAATGGCAAACTGTAGCTAAAACTAAGGCTAAAACGATGAAGATTAGGAACGCTTTCAGTTAAGATGCATACCAACTAAAACATTATCAGTTTTATTTGAAACTCTTTCTTAATCGTTTGAGGCACTTTAATTTGTCTAACACCGATGTCTGATTTCCTTTAAAAAGAGTGACTTCTTTTCAATGACCATTATGCTCCTACGGGTCGATCCAATTTTTGAACTTAAAAAACCACCAAAGCTTGGGACGCCTTTAATTAAATCGTTCATTCGTAGCACCATTGCATGATCGTTCTGATTCGTCCATATGAAACGTAGCACATCATAATCTTGTTCCGTGGTAGGAATTACTAATGATGTCATCATTTTTGGCGGGAAAAAAAGTTCGGAAGACATGTGTTTCTGATGAGTGAAAGGTAGCTAAAACGAAGATTTAGGCCTGGTAATTACAACAATTCTTTTCTCATCTGCACAACTTGAAGTTGGAAAAGCAATTCTTGACATTTTTTTGCAAAAAAATATGTTTCGTTGTTTTAATCTAAAATTTTGCTACATAAATTGAAGGGGCTCTTCGAACTTTTGAATCAGGAGTGCCCGACATGGAATAACAAGATGGCCAGAGGAGATTGGTTCCTGGGGCAACTAAACCTGAAAACAATTTATTTGTTTAATTGATGGCTTCCAATTTCTCCATTTGCTTTTAAATTACTTTGCAATACTTGTAAACACACCTTCACCATACCATTGTTCTTAAATGCAACACTTTTCGAAAATCTGACCCTACAAAACTGAGACATTTTTTGGCAAGCCTAGACTGCTAACGGCAGCAGATCGGTGGTATTTTGATACGGTAATCGCTCCCATTCGAATCGGCATGAACATCTTGCTAATAGGTCTGTTCTTGAAATAGTTTGGAGAAGCATATCTAGAAGCATAGAAGAAGAATAAAAGCAGCATATGAGGTGTAGTAGAAATAAAACATAAACATTTAATCACAGCGTACATAATTTTCCCGATATAAGCAACTTTTCCCCGCTGACCAAAATTTTACAACATATGAATTCTTCAAACAGTTTTTCCGACACACGAATTTTTTCGACTGGCGGCAGAAAACGGAACCCTTTAGTTGCGTGAGTAATTTTACTAATGTTGCGTTAGGTTAAAAGTTGCGTCCGTTCGAATTATTAAAAAAGTAATCGAGTAAAACAGTTTGTTCGAAAATTAAATGGAATCCCAATTTATATGTAATTAATATTGATTTTCATTCTTGTACTGACTAAGTTCAATCAATCACAATCATCAATTGCGATCTAAATCATTATAAATCAATAATCGCGCCGCCCAAATTGAAGGTGGCAAAAGTCAAATCAAGTATTCAATTGATAGAGAGAACCTGGAACAACAGTCTGATCCATTCAACCATAGGCATATTCACCGTTGATTATCGTTCTTGTAAGTGGTTCCCAAGAAAAAGACAACCAAAATAAAGAGGAAGGCAAAAACACAAATGACATTTATCTTACACTATTCCTGACCAACCCATTATTCAAGGGTTGTACAGATCTGCCAACAGTAACTCATTGGTAGATCAAATTTCATATAAACATCAATTATATAAACTATTTTAATCATTTACTCTCTTTACAAGCTGAATATTCCTAAAGATTGATCTGGAACTTATAACTCAAGACTTGACGGTTAGAATATCTGAATATTTGTGCATTTCTGGATTAGCTTTGAACAACTTTCAAATCGGGAACCTGTTCCAGATCATTTTTCAAGATTGATTCAGAAGACCGATTCCGATATCATTCAAAACCAATTTTAATATTTCTCAAGACCAATTCCGGTATTATCCAAAACTAATTTACATGTTGTCTAAGACTGATTCCAAAATTATTCACACCCATTTTAGATATTGCCCAAGACTTCGTCAGGAAATACTTTGATAACTTTTTAATTATTCTTGCGCAAGCTTTGGATGGGACTTGGAGAATCTTCAAACCCTTGGGCAGTTTTCAGATTGGTGTTTACCAACTTTCAATCTGGAACTTGTTCAAGAACCATTTGAAAGTTGGTCTTTATTGATTCAGATGTTATTCAAGATTGATTCTGATATTTTGTAAAACCAATTGTGATTTTGTCCATGACCGATCCCGATAATACTGTCTAAAAGTCTAATTTATCTTTAAATCCGTCTTGGACAGTCTCTCTTAGACGATTTTCCTATCGATCTTTCATGACATCCAAATCAATTTTGAACAATATTCGAATCAGTCTTGGATCATGCTACTAAATAATTTGTTTTAAGTTTAGATGGAAATTACTAAACACTTAAACATTTTTTTCTTATCAATGGAACCAATTGCAGCAGCATTTAATTTGGTACACCTAAAACATCACTTATACTATCTTTTTTAAAAGAGTGTATAAGAATCTAGTATCATTTTGAACTGTTAAGACGAAACATACCAAAACTTATTCTTTTTAGAAAATAAAAAAATACATGTGCTTGGGAATTTAAGTTTTCATATACCACGAGCGTTGGGTAAATGAAAGACAAGTTCATTCTCAAAATACACCAACAGCTGATTATCATATTCTAAATCATATTCAATTCAACAGTTTCTTGAGTTAATTCTACTAGACTTAAGTTTCCAAAAGAAATAGTTTTTTAGGTATATAACTTTTCATCTAGACCTGAGTTAGTTTCATTTCAAAGTTGTTCCTCGTAGTTTTCTGGGTCAGAAAAGTTTTGTATGCATAGTTTTGGGACATTTCATAAAAGATTCATACATATTTTTTCAGAACAACGGGATAATAACGAACTAATCTTTAGATCTTCGGATCGGTCTTGGTCAATAATTGAATGGCCTTGGAGAATCTTCGAACCGGTCTTGAATAATAATCAAATCGGTAAAGTCAGTATAAGATTGAAATGTCATGATCAATTATATCAATTATTCCATTACCAATTCTATATCAATTCAGATTCCATTCATGTGTCGGAAAAACTGTTTCACTCGATTACTTTTTTTAATGATTTGAAGAGACTATTATTACGCAACTTTTAAACTAACCCAACATTAGTAAAATTACTCACGCAACTAAAGGGTTCCGTTTTCTGCCGCCAGTCGAAAAAATTCGTGTGTCGGAAAAAGTGTTTGAACAATAATATGGTTTCCGTGCGTGTCTGAACCAAGGGGGGCGAGAGCTCAGTGTTTCGGTTTACCAACCGCTAGAGGTCTCCTCGAACGCCTAAATGGGCAGAAAGGAGAATTATCCGTTATGGACTTCGAGCAAGATGTCGATTACAACACGTTCAAGCTTAAATATTTTAACAATCAAGGTGTCATTTGGAGCAAGGTTATGTTTATATTCATTATGTGATAGATATTTTTTCTTTTGCTTTATACAAATGAGAGGAAAGCGATCTGAAATGTGGAACTTTCTCATTTCCCTTGCGTCACGTTCTTTCCAAATGCTTTAAACATGGGAGATTTTCATACATGTTACTTAAAACTTTGAATAAATTCAAATTAAGAGCATAAAATCAAGGGGGGCGCGTTATTTTCAGGCTGATTTGGCTCGCCGTCAGGCTGCTCGCTTCAAATTCGGCAGGTGTCTTTATCGAAAGTCAGCTGTTGATCGTTCGTGTAAATGGGCAAAACAAACGATCGGCGCACTGAAACACTCTAATCGTTAATCACCGATGTCAAAGATGAGTGACGTCACACCTCTCAGGTTAAATTTAGGTTAAGTTAGGTTTGAATGAAGTTAAAGTAGGTTTAAATTAGGTTAGGTTAGGTTTAAGTTAGGTTAGGTTAGGTTTAGTTAGGTTAGGTTAGGTTTAAGTATGGTTAGGTTAGGTTTAAATTTGGTCAAATGTGACGTCACTTATCTTTGACATCGGTGATTACCGGTTACAGTTAGTCATTCGACCCGAGTTGACGAGGATTTGAGACTTGATGGACTTTCAAATAGACAAATTAGAAGAAAGAAGCCTTCTTTTGAGAAAGGTGTCTCATCCACAAGGATAAATGTGAAAGTAAGT
>CM021315.1:9658866-9764528 GCA_010645155.1 Tigriopus japonicus | reverse complement strand
GGCCAGATTGGAAATCCAGTCCGTTGGACCATCATGAGGCTCAATCACGCCATTATCAAGCATTTCTGCGATTGCCTTGTTGATTTGAGCCTGCAGATAGAGAGGTTGTGGGCGGGGAGGAGATACATGGGGTTTGGCTCCTGGTTTCAGATGTAGTGTCACACGATAGTTTTTGAGGCATCTCAATCCCTCAAAGCATTCGGCGAAACGGGGTATGTTCATGTACATAACTGTTCCAGGATCAAGCTTCAAATCCGTGGTCTCCCCGCTTTGCATTTAGTATGGGCTTGAAGAGGGGCAGGACAATGGTACAGGTCGTTCTCTTTATTTCTGGTCTGGTTATAAAATTGTGGAGTGTATGGAAAAAGATCCTTGTGAAGTGTTGCTAGGCCCAGTGATTGAGCGAGGGAGCGTGAAATTATTGGATCAATGCTTCGGTTCAGGAGAGAGTCGTCAATCACAATCCACTTGGCGGCTAAGGTTGAATCTTTCCATGTGGTGTCTGTGAAGAGTATCCCTTTGGGATGGATCTCTGCGCTCCTGAAAGGTGGAATTGTGATGCTTGTTGTATTGATGCTTCCTTTCTCCTCGTCCTTAAGGAGCCGTAGTGGAAGCACGTTTGCTAGTGCTCCAGTATCCACGATTGCTTGTATTTTTGAAGATCCAACCCAGATCCATGTTGCCATGGCAGGAGGGGCTCCTCCATTCTCTTGTTCGTTTGAAACCGAGAGCACGTTGTAGCAAACAAAGGTAGGTGCGCCCCAATTAGAGACTTCTGAGGTTGAGGTGTGACTCATCAAATTAACTGATCGGGCGTTGTGGTTATCCCATCCAACGGACCGACAGACGGAGGAAAAGTGGCCTCGCTTTGAACACTTTGAGCAGGTGCTTTGGGATGCTGGGCAGTTTTGCCTGCCTGGTTGGTGGCTCCTTCCACAGTACCCACAGTTACGGTGATCCCTTCCGGACTTAGCATGGGGAGCTCGCAGTCGTACTTGTTTTGAATAAGGTCCACTGATACGATGGACCATCACAGGATTGGGGTCTTCCTCTGTCATCAGGGGTGATGCAGATTCAATGTCGGCCTTAAGCGCATCCCTCAATCGTAGACCCTGATGGTTAGCTGCCGATGAAGAAGTTTCTATCTCCCTTGCTTTGACACGCAGGTCTTGAAGCGTCCATTTATGCTGTAAGGCATTAGCTCGGATGGTCTGGGAAAGGGTACCTCAGAGTGCCTGATGTCTAGCCAAGAAGTCTCTCGCTTCTCGGTTTGGGGCTCCACTCCGCGCTGCGTGGTTGGTCACACGATCCAGAAAGTCGGAAAACGATTCTCCTATCTTTTGGTTGGAGTCAAGGAGAGAATTGAGAGACTGATAGTCGGAGGATTGGTCCATGAATCGGCTTTTCAGGAAGTTCATGATGGAGACGTATGTGTCCTCACTCTCCCTAAAGTCGGGAAGTGGCCATCGACCAACCTAGCAATTGGAGTCTCCAAAGCTAACCGAAGCAGCCTCTTCCATCCCAGGTTGCCGTGCTTGTCCGAAGGGTTTGAGCGTGATTGTTGTATCCTTCAGCAAAGGCTTCAAATCGTTGCGCCCAGAAGTGAAACCCTTCACTTCTCTCGCCATCGGAGTGGTCATGGTGGTTAAAAGTTGGGAGCATCAGATGCTGGTTGCGGGACATGACGGGGTTTTTGACATTTGCCGTAGAAGGTCTGGACTTCTTTGAGGTTTCTTGGTGTAGGCCATTCCTTTGATAGTGGCAATATTGCGATCATGTGGTAGCATGGTGTTGTGCGAAATCTTGAATCCCAACCATTCGGTTTCCTTGACAAATAATTTTGATTTCTTTGGGGCAATGCGGAGATTGGCTTTCTCAATGGCCAAAAGTAGTTTGGCGAATTTCCACAATCCGTCACGAAAGTCACGGCATCCAATGAGAATGTCGTCAAAATATGCCAATATTTCTTCTTTTTCGACCAAAGGTCCAAGTACTTCCTTCATGGGGTGGGCGTAAACTGTGCCTGAGTTCTTGGGTCCAAAAGGCATCCGATTGTATGCAAATAGATCTTCAGTGGTCACCATGGCCAATTTGTTCCGTGATTCTTTTTCCACTGGAACGGCTAGTTAGGCACCTGCTAAGTTTAATGATATGAACATGGATGCCAATGGAAGTACATTGTTGGCCAATTGTTCAAGATTATGGGCTACCGGGAATGCATCCCTCTTGGTCACTTCATTCAGCTTTCGATAGTCCACAACATATCGATAGGTACCATCTTTCTTCTTCACTGGCACCACGGCTGATGCCCAATCACTGTTGCATGGTGCTACGATTTCTTGGTCAATCAGTTCTTGAAGTGTTTTCCGAAAATCTTTTTTCATGGCTGGGGTCATAGGTCTCACTTTATCACTCGTTGGTTTGGCATCACCTGTGTCCACAATGAATTCCATCAGGTGTGTACATCCCACATCGTACTTAGATTTGGATATAATATGATGGAACCTCACCAATAGGTCCTCTAAAAGTTGCTTTTCATTTGTTTGAAGATTAGGATTATCCCACAATCCACTTCCAAACAGTTCCTGGACCTCACTCTGGAGTTCGGTCCGCTTCCGTGAATTATCCTTTGGTTTGCCAACCATGGCCCATAATTCACGGGAAAACTGCTGCAGGCTAGTATTAGGCTTAAATACTCCTCTGGGGTTGTCAGTCTGCATGCACCTCCCCTCAGCTGGGGACTTCGTCTCAGAAGATGGCTTCACTTCTTTTCCGGGAAGTGGCTTTGTTATCACCGCTGCTAACGGCATCACCTGAGAAGGTGGCTGGAACCTGCCGACCAACTTTCCCAACTTGGTGTTGGCAGGTACCTTAACTGGCTCCCTGTTTGTGTTGTGTATGGGAATCCTGGAGTCACTTTTACTGATAGTCACCGGATGACTGTCGAGCCGACGTCGGTGGAGAGACTCACTGCTCGGTATGAACACATAGATCACTTGATCAGTGAGAGGCAAGTCTCTGATTTGGATGGGTACGTGGGCTTCTGTATCGGGTTCAATGGAGCATGGTGCTGCACTCATTACCTCTTCCATTCCAAGAAATCAGGGTCTTCAGTTTCTTCTGTTAGTTCTTCATCAAGGGTGTGGAGAGGTACTCTGTGGCCATATGGTCCAATGTGGGCTGTGGCGGTGGTAAGGTCCAACGTGACCGCCATTTTCTGCATGGTCTTGGCACTGATTATTCCCATCATGCTAAGCTTGTTGACTAGAATGAATTCCGTGTTGAATGGGACATTCATCCCCTCATAGAGTACCGGCATTCTGATCTTCACAACTACGTCCAAGTTGCCGGTATTCCCACATGCTGCGATTTGGAGATTACATGGGAAATATTTAGGAGCATTTTGTGGGAACATTTTATGGTATTCAGTCATTTCTAACAAGTTATAGCTTGAAATGTTGCCAGTATCCATGAGTAACTTTACAGGGTGTTTATTTATCTAGGCATGAGTGAACACATGCACATCTCTTGCCACATTGCTTTTCCGTATTGCATGGAGGGTGTTGATTGGAGGAATCGCTGTTTGGGTGCTTGCAGGGCCGGTCTCCCTGCGTTCTAGTTTTCCGAACACCATTCCTCGTTGCTGCTGATGTCTTGATCTGCCTCGTCCCAGGTGTACTCTTGTTCCAGGATGGCATGTACCTTCTTGGATTTCATGAGGCAGTCCTTTCCCCAATGCCCTTCTTTCTTACATCCAAAGCACTCTACTCGCGTGGAATTAGAACTTCTTCGTGCTTGTTGGGTTGGCTTATTCTGTCGTTGAGTGCGGCATTCCTCGTTGCTGTGTTGGGCTCCTGGGTGGACAGAACATTGCTACATGGTGCCTATTTCCATGGGTTCGCTCACTTGTCCTTTTCGCTCAGAATTGGGTTTGGCGGCTCATCAAACTCAGACCTGGACATGGTTCGTCCACTCTTTAGATAGTGTTCCTCTTGTCGCACTTTATCCAGGTTAGACTTAAACGTGAGGGCTCGGTTGACAGGATCAGTTACATTGGCAATGGGTTGGCCAAGTCCAGGGGTTTCGGAATTGCGAAGATGGAGTCTAATGTTAGCTTCTCTCAGACCTGTAATAAACCGCACTATGAGTCTGGTTGAGTATGTCCAGGAGGATTGGCACGGCTTCGTCCTTCTGGCACGGCTAATGTCAGATCATGCCTCCACGGTTCCTCCTCTCGTTCTTATGCACTGGACCATAACATTGCCAGAACTCCAGCATACTCCCAAATGTTCTCCTTATCCCCTTGCACTCTTCGATCAAAGGTGGCTTTGGCCACGGCCTCATGAGCTGGGTCAATGAAAAAACTTTTCAAATGCTGCCAAAAGTTTTCCAGTTTCTCCCCATAGAAAGCATTGTCGCTGGGAACTCCAATGGCCATGCGGCTGGCCTTGCCTGTGAGGGCGGCTAGTGTAGCATTAATGGTCGTCTGGATGTTCCACCCACATGCTCGGCTCACATTCTGGCAATGCTTCTGCCAGGCATGGTAGTCCAGGGCGCTTTCACCCTCAAAGTTTCGGACTTTGATTCCTGTTGCTAATGGTCCAGGGCTTGGCGTTGTTCTTCATTTCGAGCTCGTATCTCCTCTGTTCAGGCTTGGGTTTCTTCCAATTGCATCCTCTGGTGATTGCTCATAACCGCCATCTCCAGCAAGCCTCGGAGGCTGTGCTCCACGTATGACTCATTCCTTAGTTCTTGCATTGTTGGGTCCCATCTTCTGGCTCGCAATGACTGCTTGCGGGATCACCTCGCGATTGGGCCTCGGTGAAGGTGTCGTCCTGGTTACTCTGGCAGCTCAGCAAGAGAAGATCCTACCGACTGCGCCAATTTTGTGGCGGGATCGATGAGGACGGATGTGTGAATCGGGTCGATCCCACAGATCATATAATGACTAGATGTCGCATTGGCCCGGTCCGTCGGCGAGAGAAAAGTGACACCACTTGGCCCAGCTGCGCTAGCTTCGAAATCTCAGGGCGACCCCGTGCTCAGAAGTAACGACGATCGCTCGCGTCGAGAACAAGTACGTACGGTGCGTTGAGTTTGTTCAAGATTTGGCCACGCTGGCAAAATTTTGAAAAGTTCGAAATTCCCACCATTTTAGGGTGTAGTGTTATGTACCAGCTGATGAAGCAAAGTTGTCCACCTTTTTCTCGCACGAAGCGAGGTCTAGCCATTATATGGTCTGTGGTCGATCCTCGGGAGCGAAGTCACAAAGTTCCAATGGTCACCAGATTGCCTCTTGATTGTTAAGTTCGATGTTGGAATCAAAGGCCGAGATAAGAATAAAGATGATGATGATGATGATGTCCCAAATGCAAGCTAGGAACGGGAGTGGTTAGCTGGCTAGCCTAGTACTCCAAAGCACACAAACCAAGCCAAGAAGACTACAGTCCTTTGCATTGCCTTAGGGCCTGGCAAATTTCTCTAATTGGAGGAGGGGTAGTGGTGCAAATGCACCTATGTTGCGTATGTAAGCTGAGAGAGCATGTACCATCAGGTTATGTTAACTAAAAGTCTCAAAATGTTCCGATTAGGCAGCTGAACTGGGGTCATCATTTCACAACAACAAAAATCTTTGCATAAACATAAGGCCAGCTAATTTCTAGTCACAATACTGGTGAAACCTAAGGTGATTGTTGGTCAGTTGCTCTCAAAATCACTTTAACATGGCCAGGGGAAGGCCCTTATCTCAATTTGAGAGAGGCCAGGTGGTAGAACTTGCAGATGCTGGACATTCATCCAGAGTCATCGCTGAGAGATTAAACAGGAGCAAATCAGTGATTAACAACTTTCTCAGCAATCCTGAGGCATATGGAACCAAGAAGGGAGGTCCTAGGCCCAAAAAAGTATCCGTCAGAGATGAGAGAGCAATAAAAAGAACCATTCGAGCAAATGCTGGGGCATCCCTAAGGCAAATTTTGGTGGAAACAGGTGTCCAAGTGCACCCATCTACCGTGTCCCATCACCTCAAGTCACGAGGGATCAAGAAACGAAAGCGTTTGGCACGACCTCGTCTCCTTCCAAGGCATAAGGTAGCCCGATTGGAGTTTGCAAGACAAAACCAGACAAGGGCACACTCATGGGGCAAGATTTTGTTCTCAGATGAGAAAAAATTTAATCTGGATGGCCCATATGGATACCAGTTCTACTGGGCGGACCCAAATTTCCCCATGGAAACTTTTTCCCAGCGTGCCAGTGGCGGTGGTTCTGTGATGGTTTGGGGTGCCATTTCAGAATCTGGCCAAATGCCCTTGCAGTTCATCGCTGGACCCATGAATGCCAACGGATACCAACGCATGTTGAGGAATTCAAACCTGACTACTGAAGGACAGCGTCTTTGTGGTGATGAGTGGCTCTTCATGCAAGATAATGCCCCCATTCACAAGGCCCGCTCAACAATGAACTTCTTTGAGGCCAATAATATCAACCTCCTGGGATGGCCAGCTTGTTCCCCAGACCTGAACCCAATAGTTAGTGACAAAGTCAAAAATTGATAGGTGAATTGCAAAAACTTACTTAAATAGCTTCTGTCATATATATTATGAGTACAAAATAATAAAGCTTTTTACAAAGTTAGGCATAACAGTCTGTAGCACTGTCAGCCTGACGACTGCCACGAATGCGCAACTTCACCAGGGCTGCCAGATAATTATTCAAGAAAAAAGTCATTTCACATGAAAATGCAATATTGTGGGCAAGGAAAACGCTCTAATGGCTTCAAGTGATGTTCTAAATATTCACTAATCAATTTCGTATCTATTTAGATTAAGTATTCCTAAAAAGTTAGAAACTTGATGCACATGGAGATTCATCAAGAGCTGACATTACCGAGTCATTTCACAGCAGCACTGGGCTTGAACGCGCATCGAGGTTTAAGGAGAACGAGAAGGTTATCTTCCGGCATCCAAGGTTTTGGCCCGTCTTGGCCTTCAAAGGCTATTAAGGTCAAACATTGTGCTTTCAAAGGTAAACTGAGATCATGAGCGTCAATTTGGTAATAAATAGTGCATAGGTAAAGTTGCCTCAAATAGGTCGAACCCAAGAATCACAGTACAATGGAACCGACGTCTTGGGACCAAAATGGCACATGCGCGTACTCTTTAATTATAGTGCTCTAGTCCGTACGATCTTTGGCGTGAAGTTTATCAACGGTACATTTGTGGTCGCCAAAACTCAAACTCTCCTTTTATATGAAAGCGTGACCACATTGACTTTAAGCTCTGTAACAGCTTTTGTTAGAAACGCGCCATCATGTGATAAAAACGCAAAATAAAAGAAAAAAAACGTGTAAAATTTAATGTTTGTGTCCAGATTATTGGCCGATTACCTTAGAAAAGGTTGTCTCAAGCAATTACTTCATTCAATTGTGTCGCCACAACACCCTGAACTTGAAACAAAGTAAATAAACAAACCACTTCAAATTCACCTACACCTATCAATAGTCATTGAAACCTAAGAATAAGTGTTTTAACAATGGAAAGTGTGCTAAACATAACTTTGGAAGTGGTTTTGAACCAATTGGAGCTAGTGATAAGTGACAAACTAGCTTCGTACTTCAACAAATTATGCCACAATTGCTATTTAAATTCTGGGTCAAGAGTTACAAACGTTAAAATAGTTTACCAAAGTCATAATTTTCTGGTTGTGGACAAGCCTTATGATTTAGTGATCAATTCTGATGATCCAAATCGAGAGAGTTTGTTCAAAGTTTTAACTCAAAATCATCCGGAGCTTTCATCAGAAAAATACAAGGTACAAAAGATTGGAAAGAAGGAATATCCTCCGTTGAATTGTTTTTTTTTTTTTTACTGACGAAAGTACTTCCAATTTTGATGATGTCATGCATTTCTATTGAGAAACTTCATCAAGATTTACTAGAAAGTAAGGGAAAGAAATATTCTAAAAAATCATGAATTTCATAAAAATGAAGGATGCACTTCAAAAGCAATCACTATCTAGCCTTTTAATGTTAAAGATTGAATTAAAAGCTTTGTTACACACTCAATATTTGGAGGGTCTGCGATTTCCCATTTGCACCACCAGTCGTTGAATGAAAGCAATAAATCAGTAGATCATTTACAATGTCAAACAGTTGACAATGCCTTATCTCAAACAGAACTTGCCAGTTCATTATAGATTGACATGGACTGATTAGAAGAAAGTTCAAGATTTCACTCCTCTATATGTTAATATCATCATGGACCAAATATTGCGAGATTTACGTATTCCTTTTGTATTGAAAGAAAAGTTGATATTTTTGTGAAATCCCCCAATTTCAATATAATTAAAAGATTGAACTTGATTAAGGAACAATAATTAGTGATGCACTGAAAGTGCGTTCGGCTGAAATTTTGCTTTCGGTTATGCCTACCAAAACCGAAAGCAGACATGCATTTAAAGATTTCACGAAGTTTGACAACAAACTCGGAAAGTATTTTTTTCTTTAATACGAGATAACCCGACTTCGAACATAAAATCAATTTAAATTATAAGATGATTTAAACATGAATATGTTTTCGTAGTCAGCTCCTTTTGGTTTCGGTTTCGGTTAAGAGCACTTTCCGAATCGCCAATAATGTCCAAACCCTCTGCCTCCTCAACCATAGATGCCTTATGTAAATGACAAGATGAACAAGAAAACCATGGAGGATCATAAAATCTTGAAAAGTTGATAAGTAAGCCAAATTTTTTATGCAGCAAATGCTAACTTGATAGATAAAAATGTTCGCAAATTTAGCCAAAAGAATATGCAGTCCATGGTTTGCTAAAATTTTATTGATATTAATAGGGACAGAAACTTTAGAAAAATAAACTTATTCGTCTTTTTTCGTCTTTTCTCCTTTATTCGTCGCGAATTTTCTTTTCGTTTAATTTGGATTTTATTCGTCTTTTCTCGTTAAATTGGCCAAAAACTTGGATTTTCTTGGATTTCGAGCTCATGAAGCGTTGTTTTCAATTTTCCAAGCAAATAATAACTGACAATAAGAAGAAAGTTCAACGCCAAAGCTTATGGCAAAGTAACAATTTGATTGTCAGTTGCGGTTTTGCACCAACAAAATACAATCCACACTTACATATTAACTTATACTCGTAGTGTTGCCCAACAGACACAGAAAGAAAATTGGATTTGGGTTGAAAAAGCTTTCTGGCCATAAGAACAATTAATGTATCAGCATATCTGACTTCAGCTCAACAGGAAACGCTCCTTAAAAAGAGGCATTTTTGAACTCTTGGTTTTTATTTGACACATGTACTACCGAAAATCTCTTGCCCATTAATCACTTCCTTTTTTAAATTTTCTAGATTTCGCCGTTTTTGCAAAAGCAGACATATTTTTCCCCGGTCTCGCTTTTTTTGTGAGAGCAGGTTAAGAAAAAAATTCCTCTGTACGGGCACTTAATTTGTCTTCTTTCTTATAAAACAGTTTCATTCGCCTTTTTGGGAAATTAATTCGATTTTCCGTCTCATAAGCAATTTTTTTTTTTTTCGTTTCATGGGAACTTTTATTCGTCTTTTTCGTTTAATCGGTCAATTTTATTCGTCTTTTTTCGTTTAATCGGTCAATTTTATTCGTCTTTTTTCGTTTAATCGGTCAATTTTATTCGTCTTTTTTCGTCTAATCAGGCAATTCTATTCGTCTTTTTTCGTTTAATTTAACAGTTTTATTTGTCTAAACTTCCTGTCCCTAGAGGTTAAGAAGGAGGAAGAATTCAAAAAAGTAGTTAAACATTTTTTTTATTCTTAGTTTTTTTGCAAAGCTTCAAGCTTGCTTCCAAACTCCATTCCGTTTGATGCTTGTTTGCTTTTGGCTTCAGAAGGTTTAATCGAAACACACTCTGGGAAGAATTTTGGCCTAAAGCACTTTGTCAACGGAGGCATCACTGAAGCTCGCAATATTATTTCAGACATTTTCAGATGAAAGGCATTGAAGCGTCAAATTTCAAATACACCTAAATTATTCAATAAACATTGATAAGATTTACATTTGTGTTCTTTTTTTTTAAGCATGGCTTTAGAGTACTTCATAGACTAGATTATGCCACCTCGGGACTGATGGTTATCCCTTTGACTGATCAAGCCATGTCATCCGCATCCAAAGCCTTTCAGAAACGACAGACCCAAAAGTTTTACTTGGCCATCCTGAGGGGTCATGTATCTGAGAACTTCATCAAGCTGCATTTTCCCATTGGTGAAACAAGTGATCCTCAATGGAAATCCATAAAGATGGTCACGCCGTCGGATCCACTTTGCATTGAACCTCGGCCTTCTGAAACACATTTATTGGTTTTAAGTAGAGGCATTTTAGATGGATATCCGGCCACCGAGGTAAGCATATTCAAAGGAAAAAATTAAAGCTTTTTGTGTTTTAAAGAGCTTTGTTTTGACAGGTAGTGATCAAACTGGTCACGGGAAGGCGTCACCAGATCCGTGTTCATTGTCATCAAATAGGACACACTTTGGCGGGAGATTTCACATATTCGAATCGTCGAGACAAGTTCACTTCCAGAATGTTTCTTCATGCTCATCGAATAGTTGTTCCAAATCAAGTAGAACCTTTGGACCTCATCTCTCCGTACTCTTTCTTCGGAAATAACGAAGTAGCTACTGAAACACAATATCAGTCGGTTGAAGTCATCCACGACATAAATGATCAAAAGACTTTTGATCTGTTCACTAGTGATCTGGTAAATTGGTTACAAGTTTCATGATGAGTAAATCCAATACCTTTTTACATTGAAACACGCGACTTGTCGATATTTGTTGGTCTGAAAATGTCATTTTTGTACAAGTAACCGGTTGGGAAGTCTGTCTCACAGATTTCATGGAAATTTGTCGGACATCTCAATTTTCTCGAATTTCGTCTCCCCACAGTTAAAAGTTTCAATTATCAAAGGTTTATTGGCCTTGATGAATTTGTTGATATGAACAAACAAGTAGGTTATTGACCCTTCACTTTTCGAAAGGGAGTTTCCCCAATGGGATTCCCCTTTTCAGTAACCCTTTCCACGAAAAAAGGGGGAAATTCTCAGAAATGAAGGGTTAAATCTGGAAATGGAGGGTCTTCGATTGCTTTGGTTTTGTTGCAAAGCGAGGAATTCATAACTAAGCCGTCGGAAGTGTCTTTGTTATATAACCATTCCTGTTACAAAGTGGATTTCCTTGAGAATACTACTTCTTTGATCAATGCTACTAACTAGGGGTCATTGAATGAGGCTTCTGTTAATGTCACATTATTCATTAGATTTCAATTCCAAAAAGAGGTCGATGGCCGAGCTAAGGAAGAAGCTTTGGTCAACATTTTTGTCTGCCTCGCTTCAATTTAGGGGCTTTGGACGTCTGCCTTCTTCGTTGGGTGTACTTTAATAAGTACGCATTGTTGGAGAAAGAGAGATGCAAATCGAATTAATTGAGATGGGCTGCATTAAAATGGACGTACTACATCTGGGACGTTTTTGTTGATGCGTGACCACGTGTCTGTCCATTTCTAAAGGCGAATGTTGAATACGATGTTCTCAACAAGATATCGGCCCTGGCTTGCGAATTATGAGCTTGCTAAAAAATGGGTGTTGCCGAAAATCTTTGTTTAAAAAATTTGCTCCTTTCATTTTCTGAACTGTGGGTTAAATAACAGACACATACAATTTATAAGTCAAGTTCTTAATCAACATCCAAACCCTAATACCAAAAACGTGAGAAACGTTCTTTTAAAGGGATGTTAAATACCGGGTGTTTCAACTGAAATTGTACCAACTCAAATGCGTGTGGTTCACAAAACCGTAGACTTGAAAAGTTACAAAAAAACTTTATATGTCAGTTCAATATTACCAAGGTCGGTGGTCCAAGTGTAGATTTGGGCTTTTTTAGTACATAACCAGTGTCCGTTTCAGGTCTAATTGAGCCTCTTAGACAACTTCTAATACTTCGGGATTATCAAGATGTAAATTTGAAAAATATATTTATAATGGCAACTACAAGACTTATTAGTACAAAATATTTCTGACTCAAACGTCATTTTTAGGGCTCGGACAAAGTTGCAAAATGCAACCTTCACCAAAAATTGCAACTTTTTGCTAATTTAGTCAATGTTAGCCATTTCTGGATTTTTGCGCAACATGCAACAACTCTTGGCAGTTTTTTGACTCGTTCACGATTTTGAGTTCGTCTTTTCTCTCACATTGGCCTCCTTAAGAAAACAGTTTTAGTTTGCACAAGTTATTTTAGAATAAAAAAACACTTTAAATTCTAAGAAAGGATCGTGTAAAAAGTGCATGAAAAACAAATAATTCTTTTGAAACACGTGGTACATATGCTTCAAGATATAATCACCATTTTATATTTAAATAAAATATTTGTTACAGGCAAAACGATTCGGATTTTGTTTTAGTAAGTTGCGTTTGTTGTTCTGAGACTTCCTTTTCGCCTTGCATTGGCACTTTATGGACAGATCGACTTATTTTCTTTCATGTTGGTTTGTATTAGTCGCTTAAAACATAAAATCAATGGTCTTTGTTGATCACATTTTTTCTAACAAGAATCTTGTTTGTTCACATTAACCTCATCAAGCCTTTGAGTTTTCTCATCAGCGTTCGTTTAGCAGATTTAAAGGTCGTAAAACAAGTCAAAATATTTTAAAAAAAAAAGCTCCAATTTTGGATTAAGGTGAACATGGCAAAAATGCTCTAAGTGTGAGTGCTTTTCTTTTTGAAGAAAAATAGAATTTATGTGGTTTATTTTTGAGGACTTAGCCTTGCAGGTTTACAAATGAAATACAAAACCATTTCATCGACTTTAGCAAATTTGCTTTTTGACCTTGTTTTTTTGAAAGCCAATTCGGTAATGACCACTTGGTTGGGACCAGAACGCAATGTTCACTAAGTCCCTTAACATGATTTCACTACAGCCCGTTCTGTTCTTGTTTTCCGATAACGAATTGGAACAAGTTTATGAATTGCGTTGTTGTTTCTAAATGCACTTTTTAACAGAAGGATACACCAAAGCGTGTTAATCTCTGGTCTTTTAGTAAAATTCTATTTGAGTTTTGCTCAAAGTCACAAGCAAACAGGCACTAGGAGTTGCATCTGCTACTGAAAATGACGTTCGAATTTTTAAACACATGCACACTCAATCATAAATTAAATAAGTGTTTTTGATCTGTCCTGGAGAAATATAATTTGTTGATCCAATATGGTCGACCATTACTCAAAAATTGATGTGCTTGAGAGTTAAACATTTACAAAAGGTGGGTGTGGCCAAGTTTAAGTTCAAAGATGAACACTGGCCCACTATCGTCGAAAGATTGGGAGAGTTGGATTTGATTTCAATTCTAAAGCAAGAACAACCATAGATGTAGCCATAAATAGGGTGATTTCAATTTTTGATGAGGTTTATTTGCCTCTGTGTATTGCAGAAACGGTGTCCAAAAGGTGGGCCATTGTCTAGAATTCCAATGTTTAGAAGGAAGCTGTTCAAAAGGAGTTGTCAGATTTCAAATAGACTTCGACGTACTTCAAATACATTTGTTGTAGCCAGCCTCCAAAGCAAATTGGATGTGGTCAAAGCAAAGATTAGGGCCTCCATTGATTCCGATTAGATAGAGAAGGAAAGTAGAGTGATCCAGGAGGTTAAGACTAATCCAAAGGCGTTATTCTCGTTTGCGAATACAAAGAGAAAAATGAAGCATCCTGTAGGACCTTTTGAGGTCGACGGTAAAACCGTCAATGATAGTGAGGTTATGGCCAATATGCTTGGAGATCAGTTCTCAAGTGTATTTTCAATTCCGAAAAGGGTTGGCAGAGCAGGCCATGACTGTAGCAATGTTGTTGATGAGCCTGGCATTGATAGTCAGGACAATGAATTGGAGGATCTGGTAGTAACAGATCAAGATGCTTTTGAGGCCATCAAGAGCTTAAAGCTCTCAAGTTCTCCTGGACCTGATGGTGTGACATCTCAGTTTCTGATGAAATGCTCGCAGATTGTTGCCCCTGTTTTCTCCTATTTGATGCGTCGCATTTTAGATCAGGGCAGGTTTCCCTCATCTGTAAAAGTAGCTCATGCTGTTCCAATTTTTAAGGGTGGAAATAAGTCTCATCCTAGTAATTTTAGGCCCATTTCACTGACCTCCATTATGGCAAAAGTTTTTGAGAAGACGATGAAGTGCAAGCTTGTAAAGCATTTGGAAGCCCATGGCATAATTTCCTCTGGACAGCATGGGTTTCGAGCTCATTTTAGTACAGTAACCAAATTGGTTGATCATATTGAGCACATCATTGAAGGGCTCGAAAGTCACGAGTCAGTTGATTTAGTCTATCTTGACTTTGCCAAGGTCTTTGATATGGTAGATCATGGCCTTTTGCTCGATCAACTCAAAGAGTTTGGGATCCAGGGTAGGGTCCTGACTTGGATTAATAGTTTTATAAGCGAAAGGAAGCAAATAGTTAAAGTTGAAGGATCATTTAGTGGCATGTATGATGTTAAGTCAGGTGTTCCACAAGGCTCAATTTTAGGTCCGCTCCTGTTAACTCTCTTTATTGCTCCTCTCCAGAAGTTTAGAACAAAATCCAGTATATCTTCATATGCTGATGACACAAAATTACTTTGTGGAAGGAATGGTCAGGACTCAAAATGTTTTAGTTGAGGACTTGGAGAAAGTCTATTCTTGGGTTGGCCAGAGTAATATGGCATTGAACGGGACGAAATTCCGTACAATGACATATGGGACGTTAAAATTTAGATGTTCCACTCAAAGACAATGGAGGTTGTGATATTGAGCTGGTATCGTCCATGAGGGATTTAGGAGTTGTCATCCAAGATGATGGAAAGTTTGATGAGCATATCCAGTTGAAAGTGGGGAAGGCATTTCAAACGTGTGGCTGGATCTACCGCACTTTCAAGTCCAGAGATAGTATTACGATGCTAACTGTGTACAAGTCCATTGTTCAACCGCATCCTGAATATTTTTCCCCCATTTGAGCTCTAATGAGTTCGGCAGGTTTGCAAAAGGTCGAGCAGGTTCGAAGATGTTTTACCAGGAACATCACAGGAATGAGAGAACTCTCGTATTGGTAGAGGCTCCAGAAATTAGGTCTGTACAGTACTCAGAGAAGGTATGAAAGGTATCTGATACTGTATGTCTTCAAGAGCATTCATGGGCTCTGTCCTAACCCAGGCTTTGAGATCAGTTGTAGTGATCGCAGGGTTTTACTTGTTCTCTGAGAGCACCTCCAAATCCAAGGGAGTCGGGGCTAGTTCGAACAGTGAAGTCCTTTTCTCCTCTTTATCGGGCTCCTTCATTGTTCAATTTGATACCCATTAGTCTTCGTCGGGAATATGAAGGAGCTGATCCTTTAACAGCATTTAAGGTAGGATTGGACAAATTTTTAAATACTATTCCTGACCAACCCACTATTCAAGGGTTGTTCAGATCTGCCAACAGTAACTCATTGGTAGATCAAATTTCATAAAATGTTCGTTTTATACATTAATGTTAATGATGAATTTTCTTGAAAAGGAATCCCATTCCTTGCAACGGCAAAAACTAACAGCATCAATTTAATAAAATGTTGGAAAATATGCCTTTGATCGTCAAATTATTGTGGTTCCTGTTCCTTCTGTTGTCTTTATTTCCTCCAAATATTCAATTCAGCTTCCAGAAGGAAGTCGACGTACTTGTAATGAGTAAATGATTTTCCAAATTTTAAAACACCTACAAGGGAATGTTGACATTTAACGGGAGAGCCATATTCCGGAAGTCGATTGCGCCACCCGTCCAAGTAAACAATGAGATAAATTTTCGACTTTGATCCGCTGAATATCGTCATGCGCCTAGACTTCATGTCGAAATTAAATGTCTGAATGTCTGGGACGCATTATAATAACTACGACGATTTTTTTGTCTCCACTTTGCGTTTCTTCTTTGCAGCCTTTGTTTTCTCGGGTCGATGGGCTTCCTCGTCCAGTTTCATATTGGCCAAGTTATCCTCCAATTTGGACTTTAACCATTGGACTTGCTGCCTCCTCATGGCAATAATGGTTCCCATGTAATCCTGCCAATGGATCTTTTTTGCTTCTATACCATCGTCCACTCGTTTCGAGGTTGCAATGTCCGCCAAATGACGAAGCAAAATCAGATTGGCGTTCATGACCTCGGCATTCCTCTCCGCCAATTTCTGCTGTTTCTTGGCCTTCAACTTGAAAAAATGGCAAAACTAGAGTGATTATGTCTGAAAGCTTTGTTAGAAGAGACTTAATTTTCCGCACAAATAGTACAATTGTTGTGCCCTTGAGAGTTTGTCTGTGCTCATCATAACGCTACGTAAATCACAAGTGCTGACTTTGCAAAATCATGGAAAACAAATGCACTTGAAACGACACATTTCAAATTGAATATATATTTATGCCACAAACTATTGAACCGAAATGTCCTTACTTGTACATGAGGATAAAGGGAGCTTTTGGGTCGCTCAATATCTATCATGGACTTTGTTCTTCTGAGACGTTGTTGGTGCTGCAGATAACGCTTGTGTTCCCATTGACCTTCTAAGAGTTCGTAGCGTTTATTGGGCCTGGAACATCGCGTCCTGGAACTGATATCCATCACACTTGGGTTAAACATGGCTTGGCCTTTTTAGAAAATTGGTTAATGTGTGGTGTTTCCTTCTAGTAGTGGAACTGGAACATGAGAAAGGACCGCACTCCTTTAACGCAACAATGTGTGTTCAATAGATGTGGATGGTGGAACAAGTTCCATTCCTTCACCTCAAGAGGGGAACTTTTATGCCATTATGGTACATTTCCACGGCTCACCAAACAATAAGAGGAACACTCTTTACTGTCTGAGCAGGGATCCTAAGCGGAAAGATAGAAATCGCTAAGGTTCCAGAAGAAATTTTGTTTATAATCGGTGGTTAATAAACTATCATGGTTCCCTTTCTTCAGCAAAAATCATGTGTGTTGGAAGTGATCATAAACAGTAGGGCAAAAATTTGGATTAATGCTCAAAAATGGATGTAGATTACGGGTTCTGTATGTGATCTTGAAGTTTAATTTCGTCGAATTGCTTGATGATTAGCCCAGAAGATCGGTGATTTGAAGGATTCATCGAAAGAGCATGTCAATTCTAAGAGAGTAACTTGTAGATTCATTGCATCGTTGAATTCTAATTTGTTTTCCATATGAAGTTCAATGCCCTGGAGACTTTGATTTGGTTTGGCTTTCGTTGCAGAGTAAAAGCCGAATTTCGCAAACATATCGCAAATATGTAAATCTGTCTCTGCAACTGTATTATTGCCTTTAATCCCGGTCTTTGATTTTTATTTGATATTTTTCTTACAGAAATGTCGTTGGAAATATAAGTTGAACCAAAGAAAAAATTCTAACAACAATCATAATCAAGATCAGTTCCTACGTTAGGTATTGCAAGGTTTATAATCATAGTTAATCCTTTGAGAGTTTAAAAAAACCTTTATAATTGGTGAAAATAACGTACCCTTTTATTATAACAATATATAAAAAAATCACCCCCCTTAGCAAATGAAATGCCACTTTTAAGAAGTAGACATATCAAGGCCATTGTGTCCAATGAAAGTACGAAACATCACTTTTGACACTTTGCGACGTACTACGGCACTTAATTTTGGATCTCAGATTTTGTACAGTGTTTGTGTTGTCATGTGTTGACACGTCACTGAATTTCCAAGATTTGCCGACACTTTTCCAAGAACTTGTGTAGCACTCTCGGTCCAAAGATCACCCAAAGGATCATGGGAAGTTTGTTGTTCATCTACATGAATGTACGAGCAATCAACACCATAAGATGGATTCGAGAGCGACGGGTCTGACATAACTTCAACTTTCTGGAGCATCAGCAATGCACTTGTGAGTAAGATCACTCTGGCCAAGATGAATCTAAAATATCCCACTTCATACAGGGAGGCCGACTTGAATTGTCAAACGCTGAAAACGCTTTTTAAGCTACCAATTTTCTTTTCATTTCAGTAGATATTCATTGAGCAAGTGTTTTATGATAAGTAGTGGCATAATTTTTTTCAATAAATATCAATGTTATTTTATTTATGCTGATTTGCTGAAAATATAAAAGGGAAGAGGAAAGTAGAATTTCATCAACATTTTTATATTTGTGTTCAAATCCTTTCAAGTTCAAGCAATATTGCAACATTTTTGTGGTTTTGGTGGCCAAATTTTTTTATGTGGTTTTCATGCCATACTTTTTGTTCAAGATGTCAGATGCCTGTTTTGAAATTCGATTTTTTTTGGTAGTGGGCATTAGTATCTAGAGAACTTTCACCAAAGGTTGAAAGGACATTTGATAATAGGTTCATATTTAGAAAAATGTACAAAGGATATTTTGGAATTATTTCAAATAAAAATTAAATACGTTGTGCAACTCGTCTTGTACATTACAAATATTCTTCAGTGGTTGAAATTCATAATGAATACTTATCCACCAGTCTCAAAATTTTTCAGTCTCCCTGTTTCATGATAGACGGTTAGGACAAGCTTGCACGTGAAGTGGCACCCTTAAGGATTGAATCACTCACAAAAAGTGCCAAATGTTATGATAAGTCGTTGCTTAGAAACAAGCATGTCCATGGATCATCTCATTTAAAGTTTCACCAGAAGCACGTGATGGAAGACTAGGACGTCCTTGAGGACAAGCCAGCTACATCTACAGTACACGGACCAACCAGAACTTTGGGATCTTGCTTTGCATACAATTTGATCAAGATTTTTTTTACACTTAGCAGCGTTTGCATATCAAATATCTTGTAGACTTATCTAGATTTTTCGCAGAACGGCGAAACAAAGCATCCTTGCTTTAAATCATACTTGATGGCAAAAGCTTCATATTAATACAAAGTAAGCAATAACAAAACAAAGTGTTATTCTCGAACATGACTATAAAAACAATCAAATTCAAGGTGGTACATCTTAGTCTTGCTTTATCCTTATGATTAAATAGCTTAAGAAATAATTAGAAAAAAAGGTCTCCTGATGACCTAGAATGAAAGGTATACTGTTTTTTGGACTCCGAGGAAGAACTGTGATCAAATACATAGATATCTAAGCTATTGGATGTCGTACAACCGACCACTTGGTTGATAAAATAGTTCCATGAACGTCCTCCTGGAAATCGATCACAAACCGGTTTACTTTAGTGTTTTTCCAATCAACCAAGCGGTCGTCCGTCATCCAGTTGTCTAGATATCTATGTCAAATTTCATCTGTGTTGGACACCTCGAAAACCAGGACGCGTTTTCTCAATTTGTAATTGTTACTTGAAGTCCTACTAATTGGTAGTTTCTTGGCACTTGAAGTAAGGCTTAAAGTACCAAGTGCCAATTGAGAATATGGGGCCTAATTCGGACAACAGCTGAAGGATAGGTATAAATGCCATGCTTGTTTAATTGAAAAAAAACTAATCAATGTTTGTTAAAATTGAAGGTTTTCATAATTTATCTCCTTAAACTGTAGCAAGAAGACAAGCACGAATGGGCTGATCGATCACGGGGTCAAAAATTGTAGCCCCTTCCCAAGTGATAGAGCTCATGAAGTTTTAGTCAATGGAATAAAAGTTTTCTTTTAATAAATTTTGATCGGTATGTTGAATAGCATCATATTTTGATAGCAATATCAAAATATCTAAAAAAAATATTGGAACTGCACTCAATTTAGGTTAAAAGAAACTTCAAAGTCGAAGACATAGGGCTTACCGCAAAAATCATGGCGAGAGTGCTTTTGCCAAAGAAGTACAATACAGGTTACGTTTGCCTCGTTGCAAAACTAGAATTTCAGACACAACATCAAAAACTTGATCAAAAATAAAAAAAATGACTTTCAATTTTAATATAGTTCCATGTTTTATTCCCCGGCTACGTCATTTTTGTCCACTTTGGCAAGCCACTTTTCTCAAAATTTCAATCTTTTATTTTTATATATTTTAAGCCTTGAAATGACTTTGAGTCAGATGGCAAGTAATTTGCGTAATGAAAATATTTTGTTTTGAAGTTTTCTTCGTAGACTCGTAAAATCACCGGTATTACTTTCACAAGATAGTCGTTCTTTGGCAAATTATATACCTAGCACGGTACTCAAAAAATCATATCAAGTTTCTATGGAAATTTCCAAACACTATGAAATGTGATTTAGACTCAGGAAACCAAGAGGAACAACTTTGATTTACTGAGTTTCTCAAAGTCAGGTCTAAACTAAAAGTTTTATACCTAAAAAACTGTTATAAAATAAGATAAAAATCTTCATTTTTCTTTGTTTTGTTATAACATAAAAATAAAATTTATTAAAAGTTAAAACACACTAAAAATGCATATTTTTGAAAACCAATGTTTCCATTGATTTCAGTACATTTGATTAGGTTTTCAATTCAAAATTGAAAAAAATTGTTGAACAGATGTGTCTTCGTATTTTGTGAGAATTCGACAATTCTCGAAGGACCATGGTCAAATGGACCTGATTCAAAAGCCACAATTCGAAAAATTATATTTTTAGTGTGTTTTAAGAAATAATATATATATTATTTGACATGCTATGACAAAACATAGAAGAATGAATTTTTTTTATCTTGTGACATCAAACATCTTTATCATTTGTTTGGTAATTTGAGTTTTCATATACCCCAACGTTTTTTTCGCTTTTTTTGGGCCAAAAATGAACCGGTTAAACTCAAATAACTTAGCAGCTGCGTCACATATTTTCAAGCAATTTCGATTCGAAAGGTATCTAAATCGGCTCTAAAAGTGTAGTGACAAGATTTTCAAAATTGAATTTGTTTAATAGGTTTTTAGATATATAATTTTTAATCTAGACCTGACTTTGAGAAACTCAGAAAACCAAAGTTGTTCCACTTGGTTTCCTGAGCCTGAATCACATTTCATGGTGTTTGGGAATTTCTATAGAAACTTGATATGATTTTTTCATTACCGTGTCGCATTGATTCTTACTTTGTTCAATTCAATCGCAAGCGATGGCCTTCAACCATTGGCATTGAAATATTGAATTTCCCACATTATTGAACCAAAATTTTACCAAAGAAGAATTCGGCGTGTTGGTAAGGCTACAAAAGCTCATGTGAAAGAAGCGTCGTCAAAACACTAGCGACGGTGGTTTTACATGAAGCTTAAAAAAGCCAAACAAACCGGGAAGTGCAAGAGAAAAAATACAGCAAATAGGAGCCTTTGACCGAAAAATATCAAGGAAGGACTCCAGTCCATCTTCTTTTATGATCCAATGACTGTATTGATCTTTAGTGGCATGATCTATGTAAATTGATTGCAAAATCGACTTTCGTTATAACTCGAACTTCCTAATTGATGGTGGCGGCAACAACGGCAAACATTCGAAGCTTCAAAAAAGCCAACAACTTGCCTGTGTCGACGCTTCTTTCCCATGAGCTTCTTTAGAAAAGGCGTCTGGTTTTCCAATTGTTTCGCTTGTTACTAAAACAAATTGCAAAAAGGGGGGGGGGTCAAACTTGCCTTCTGGAAAAAACAACGAAATCGGGCTAAAAGTGATCTGGTGTACTTGGATTGAATATGGAAATTAAACCCCAAGTCTAAATCGGTTGTTCAAGAAATTCTTGAGTATGTTTACGTACTTCATTCACATTCGAAAAGACGGACGGCTGCTATGTGACCTAGTTATTTGACATACTTACATTCAAGACATATTTTTACCCATCCACTTCGCCAGTCCAAGCAGAGTGAACAAGTTTGATGAATGTCGTTCATCTACGACGATATCACTTCCTATTCAAGATGTATGTGCGTTTACTGGAAAATTGTCTGAAATCTTGTACTTTGGATATTCTTTATTTACATGCATTTCAGCACCAATGCTGATCGGTTTAATTCCTACATCATAGTTACTTCATTCCTGGTTCAGAAAATCCAAGTGTCGAATGTAAGAAATTTAAGACAACTTGTAGTACTTGAATAATTGTTTAATTATTCAATAATATTGATTTATAAAGGGACCCTAACAAAGCTTCGACCAAAATGGGACTTGATCGATAGTACAAGTGTTTTGATGGTTTTTGCTTGCTTTCGGTTTTACTAGTGTTAACCAAAACCATGACCAAATCTTGCAAATTTGAACTCTTTCATAATAATACATATATACTGCAGGTACTTTGCTGCTCCAATAGGCCTTAAACCAGGGGTCGGCAACCTGTGGGCCCAAGGGGGGTTTTGGGTGGGCCCAGGAGCTTAAAGAGAAGTCCAAAATGGTGGCCCCAAGAGCCATTCGTAGTACATAATCGTGGGCCCAGAGCTCTTTGATCAATGAATTGTGGGCCCACGAACCTTACCGCATCTGTTTGGTGGCCTTGACCTAAATGAGGTTGCTGACCCCCACCTTAAACACTCCAAGAGATAAACAAACCTTTTACTTTGACAGACGGAAAGGCACTAACATAAATTCAGTAAAAAATCTTTTAATTAAGCATCAATAAAGACAAAATGGAAAACACACAGCTCGTTGTCCTGAATAAAAACCATTAGTTAATTCAAGTTTAAAAAATATTGCCAATTAGACATGCACAAGGTTGCTCCAAGTGAGCGTTTTAAATCATTCCGCGGGCGGCAAAACAAGGCCGTTGGCTGTGCTGAGTTGCTCAGCCCATTTTGGCGAATCCAAGTTTTTCCCATTTTGACGAGCATTTGATGATTCTATGTCCTTGGAAACGATCGGTATTTCACTTAAGGATACCTTGGCTGGAATTGGGTCAATAATATGCAAAAAATATTATTAGGGTGATTGATTTAAAAGCAAGTAAGCAGGCCTTGTGCTATTGCAAAAATTGGACTTAACATTGAACCAAACACTTATATAAAGATGCTGATTTATTCAGTGGGTTCCAAAGAATCATTTCAATATTTCAAAATACTTAGTATATAGAGAAATGCAATATTTTTTAACGCTTCTTTCTGTTAAGATCTAATCTTTTCTGTATCATTTTCAAGCAAACAAATTGGGCATATTTTCAACCAAGTGAAAGCAGAGGGATCAAAACGTAAAATTTAGATCGTTTCCAGGGACCTAGAATCATTAAATGCACGTTAAATGGGAAAAACTTGGATTCGCCAAAATGGGCTGAGCAGCTCAGCACAGCCAACGGCCCTGTTTTGCCGCCCGCGGAATGATTTAAAACGCTCACTTGAAGCAACCTTATACATGTCCTATTGCGAGAACAAGCAAATAGTTATTCATTTGGGCGCTACATACCGTAGCATCCTTTTCAAGACAAGCTTGTTTTGATTGCGTCAAATAATTCACGCACCAACCACATGTATCAAGACAGGCGTTAGAGGAAATGGATAATGTAATAATGCAACTATGTTTCTCATAATCGAGGCAATCACAGCATATTCTAACTTCTGTTTCTTGACATTGTCTCTTTCTGAATCGGTATCTTGACACTGCAAAAGTATTTTACTCTCTCCCTCGAAAGCCTAATTTAAAGTTCTTGCCAAGAAGTTTTCCACATTTGTCCACATTGGTGCAAAGGTTTGAAAATGTGGGTCTTTGCAAAAAATGATTGGGGAAGTTTAAATGGCCTGGACAGATTGGACATATTTACCCCGAATTTTAAGCTGAAATTATCCCGAAGTAGAATGAACATTGCTATGCCATGTGCCTGTTCCAACCCGGGTAGGCAACCTGTGGGCCGCGGCACAAATGTGGGCCCAAGCCTGGTCTTTGGTGGGCCTAGGAGCTATGGGGAACATCCAAAATTTTAGGTCCGCGAGACATCCATAGTACTGTACTCGTGGGCCCAAAGCTTTTTGATCTTTAATTTGTGGTCCCCTGAACCTACCCACGTCTGTTTGGGGGGCCATTGACAACATGTAATAAAATTTGTTGGCCTTGACCCAAAAGTGGTTGCCGACCCACGGTGTTCCGAATGGCGTTTAAGGTTTGAATCAAAATACCCAAAGACACCATGGCACTTTTTGGACCCACAATTCAATGGGGAACAACTTTACTTTTATTGTATTATACAAGATTAGGTCCAGGGAAAAAGTTATATACCTAAAAATCTAATAAATATAACATTTTTTAACAAACTATTTAATCCATATTTAGAGACCATTTAGTTACCTAATGAGTTCAAATTGAATAAAAATTCATTCAGCAACAGCTGAGTTATTTGACTTTGAATGGTCCATTTTTGACCCCAAAAAGCCGAAAAACGCTACAATTATATGAAAAAACAAATTCCCAAAGATTTCACATAGTTTTTCAATATTGCAAAAATAAATGATTTTTTTTCGACTTTTGGAACTTATGTCAAATAGCTCAAAATAACATTTTCTAATAAAAAACTTTTGCAGTATCAAAGACACTCAAAGTTGGGTAATAATTTAAAGTTTTGAAGAAATTGTTTTTTTTTTATTAATTGCGGATTTTCTACCACCGTTACAAGGAATGCAATTCCTTGTAATCAAGGATTTCTCCCGACAACTTCAATCCGATCCCCAACAGGATTCGAACCTACGCCGTCTGGGGAAGCACTTACACTCGGCTCTTATAAGAACGCATTAGTACGCGCGGCCACTCTGGCTTCCTTCATTAATGTTTAATGTTTCGATTTTAGTCCATTTTGAACATGGTCCTTCTAGAAATCGTAATTTTGGATATGACTCTGTTAGACATTTTTATTTGTAATTTTGGCACAACACACACCAAAGCGTACCCTAAATTGTTATGAAAATAACTTTCCAAAAATCTTATTTAAGTGCATTTTAAGTGATATTTATTCATATTTTGAGCTATTTTGACATAAGTTCCAAAACTGAAAAAAATCGTTTATTTTTGCAATATTGAAAAACTATGTGAAATCTTTGGGAATTTGTTTTATCATATATAGAGATGTCGAATTGGCGCAAAATGTTTTTTTACACTTTTCACAATTTATTTGCACTTTTTGCACTTTTTGCCATTTTTGGACTAAAATTCCAAAAGTACTTGAAATGCTCATTTTTGAACATATTTTTTTTTAAATCTGAAGTCAGAGATTCAATTTTCTTGAATTTCTCTGTTGTGCTTGACATCTACAAACATTCACATACGAACACAAACACAAGCATAGAGAAACCAAAATATCAGTTCTTTCTTGATCCAGAAAAATCTCTCGTGATCGCTACCACCAGATTGGCAAAGGCAATGGAAAACAACAATTTCCTCTAGCCTATTTTTTGCATACTCGGGAAAGTGAAATAGCCGCTAGAGGCGCGGCAATCGCGCGACTCGTTTCAGCGCCGTCTAGCGGGGAAAGTTCGACCTAGATTTCCACAAAGGACCTGTGTTTCGAAGTCTTTAGCGCTTGACTCCCAAATTGAATTTCAACCATGAAAAAGGGCTGGAAAGATGGGAATAGTTTAGAAAGACGAGTATTTAATTGATGTGTGTAGTACGTTATTGTTATGCTTCAGAATATGAGATAGTTATTGTATCGCAATATATTTGTATGCAAATGAGACATGTTTTCAGCTGTACGGCTGGTCTAATTTACATGTTTGCACAAATGATAATAGAATATAGGAAAGCAATAAAGAATAAAGGAAAGTGTGTTAAATTCTTAACCTTGTGACTAAACTTCATTTGAAGTGGAGGTTCGAAGGATTCCTTGGTTGGCATTCCTGTTTCAAGTTTTCACTTGCTTCTTCAAAGCTTAAGTCACCGTGATCCTGGTACTGGACTATGTTATACAGTAATTAAGTAATAAGTCGAATCTGATAGAACGTGATGGAAAAGAACGGAAAGAATGTACGAACAGAAACGAGTTATCAAAGAGGAAGCAGGAAAGCGAACTTGATTCAAATCATCAAGCTTTTCCCTCTTGTCATTAGGTTTGTGAGCTATTCACAAGAATAAAGAAAACATAAGATTACAAACTGAAATTAATGATTGAATAAGCTTTGAAAAGTGTGTCCATCTGTTCCTTCATGGTGACTACTGATGGATTTGAGTTCGTATTTTGCAATACTTTTGCCATCTTGGTCCTTAAGGGTCAAAAAGCTTGACCACTGCTAAACTTGTCAAACATCAAGATACCTAATCTCCAAGTAAAATGTGGCAACACTCCCAACTCGGAACCCATCACTAATGGTGACCCACCTTTCGAAACGTCTTTGGATGAATCGGCTCTTAACATCAACTCGTCTCCGACTGAAGGACCCTTCCTCTCCTTGTAAAGTTCAAATAGTTTGAATTTTTATCGCTAGATGGTGCTAGAACGAGTCGCGCGATTGCCGCGCCTCTAGCGGCAGTTTCACTTTCCGAAGTATGCAAAAAATAGGCTAGAACAATTTCCTCCTCGAACTTATCGTTGCATATGGCTTTGGAACCTGGTTTTTGAAGGTGTTTTTTGTCGATATCGTCCAGCACTTGAGCCGCTACCAAAATCGTAATTGGTTTAACTTCAAAGTGAGTGACGAGGAGAAAAAAAGCTCTCCTTGGATTTGCATGTGTTTCTCTCAGCTCATCATGGAGATCTTTCTACGAGATCCGACGTTTTCAGAGTTGCCACTCAAAATCAGGTCCAACAAACAAATATGAGGTGTGTTTGGCTTCAAAATAGCTGTTTTTGTGCACGACGAGATTATCAATTCCATTCAGACTTGGGATTGGATTTGGGAAGGTAGCTTAAGGAATCAACCGTCAGAGGGAATATAATCTCCTTGAGGAACTCCTCCTTCTAGTGTAGTGGGAAAGTGTGAGTGAGTTCGTAAGTGTAAGTATGCGTGTGAATGAATGTACTAAAAAAAATTTGAAGAATTTTTATTTGCACTTTTTACTTGCGTTTTTTCCTGTTTTTTTTGCACTTTTAGTAGCACTTTTTGCACTTTTTATTTGCACCAAAATGACACCTCTAATCATATAACTGTAGCGTTTTTCGGCTTTTTGGGGTCAAAAATGGACCATTCAAAGTCAAATAACTCAGCTGTTGCTGAATGAATTTTTATTCAATTTGAACTCATTAGGTAACTAAATGGTCTCTAAGTATGGATTAAATAGTTTGTTAAAAAATGTTATATTTAATAGGTTTTTAGGTATATAACTTTTTCCCTGGACCTAATCTTATATAATACAATAAAAGTAAAGCTGTTCCCCATTGAATTGTGGGTCCAAAAGTGCCATGGTGTTTTTGGATATTTTGATTCAAACCTAAAAAGCCATTCGGAACACCGTGGACCCCCGGTGAAGAGATTCCTCTAAGAATTTTGGTAGTTTAGACCCAAACAAAATTTGTTCTTCAAAAAGATGCTTGAAAATCACGACAAAGTGAGAACAAATCTATATAAATACATTTTAAAAGAACTTTTAGAAGAAACCTAAAAACAATTTGCCCTAATAAGATGATTCAATTTTCGTTTCGAACAGAAGTAGACGCGGGATGTGCCTCTATGCTCCAGTTCCAAATTAACGAGTCGTTAAAAAGCAAACCCGGAAGAAGGTCCACCTCATGAATGGAACACGTTGGCATTCATCAAACATGAGTGGAAACATTAAGCTCTCCTTTTTATGAGATCCGTCTTGAAATGGAGGAAGCATCGGGGCTAAAACATATTGCTTCATTTCGTTTTTGTTGTTCTGGCGACCGCAACTTATCTTTAACATTCAAGCGAATCCCGATTCCCGAATTTGATTGGTCCGCAAAGCCGTCTTGGGGTAGTCATTCGAATGTACACCTTGTCATAGATGGACGATCGGCTAGTCGCACATGTGCCTTAACTAAACAAGCCCACGATGAAAACTGTCACCATTAATGGGCAGTACAAGTGTACATCCTACATAGATATGTTCTTAGGGTCGGTCTGAATGAGTGAGTTGAGAGGGTACTAACTACTCAAGTACATTCATATCGAAAGAGGATTAGTAAGCGGTTGTCCTAGGTCCATGGAAATGAAGCCAATTTGAGCCAAAGTCCAGCCACACACAAGCGCATGCAAATCTCAAGGGAGGGAGGGATTGAACCTTATTCTGGCTGTTCCACGTCAAACATACGAAAACGCTGTCTGACCAAAGCGTGTATGTATGTAGTTTAGCTGGTTTCCACTGAATTTGAAAGTAGCAGTGGCGACAAGTCAAACTCGAAGCCGGTTTATGAGCGTTGCCCGGCCAACGTTGGAAAATTTTAAGCTCTTCTTTGCATGACGATTTTGTTCCTTCGATAATTTTCCATTTTATCAATTATTTTTGCTTTTTTTGCATCATAAAAAGAATGCAGTCGTATTTGAAGATGAAAACAGCTTCCTAATGCTGGATAACCGGTCTCAAAACTGTTGGTTGGGTGGGCTCTCTGACAAGTCTCAAGAGAGAAACGGAAGCGCAGGCCCATATAAATGTACTTAATTGTCAAGACTTTGAGTGCAGTTCCAACTCATGTGTGAGAAGTGAAAGGTTCATTCCTGGACCCCTTCCAGATACCGGCAATATTTCCCGGACTTGTGAAATTTACAAATTTGCATAAATAATTTCCTCCATAATCACAACAAACAGGTAAGAATTGTCTTTTCCAACTTGAAGGAGTGAGAGGTGACAAAATTATCTTTCACTTTTCTAGTGAAAGCATCATGAAGAATACCCAACTGATTTCATTCACTTTTGTGGCCTGGAGCATACTTCAATCACATGAAGCATATGTGCTACGTGACGAAATCCGGGTTTGCGGCGAGAATTTGGCAAAATCGTTGATTAGTGCTTGTCCACAATTAAAAGCTCTAAAATCTTTTGAGGCGGATTCATTCCCAAAAGTTTGTTGCACTTCATTTTGCTCCGAAGAGAAACTGGCCTTGAATTGCGAAAGTTGGTAAGGAATAAAACCAGGACTCAAATTTGAGAAACATGATGTTCATGGAAAATTTCATTTTAGGCATCGATTTTTCGATTCTTTGGAAAAACGACGATTTCGTCGGGAAACCAGTCACAAAAAGGTGTGTCTCAAGAAACATGATATTAGGCTAGTGCTTAAAAGTCTCATAAAACTCAAGTTACTAACCCGGTCATTGAAAAAACATCTACAAACTATCCTAGAGGTATGTGAATATGCCTTGCCTAACCTCTTTAAATATTTTTTTATAGCATCAATCAAAGAAATTACTCTTATTGCTTTCAGACGCAACCACGAAACTCTATAGTCCAAGCCAACTCTTTGGCCGACATGATGAGGCCGTTGACCCAAAATTATGATCCAACCAATTTCTTTCCCTCTCGGCGATCAAACATGGACATTTTAACTCCCAAACATTCGTCACCCCGTTTCAGGAGTAAACGAAGTAATCACTTCATTGTGACTCAGGCTCCTGTGGAATTCAATTTCGAACCCATTCCAGCAAATGGAACCTACCGAGACCGTCTCATAACCAAGGGTTCTCGAGTTTATTATTTCAGCTCTTGAGCTGATCCAACTGCCTCTTTATATGCTTAACTTTTGAAATGCTTCAGAACAAGCCAACCAGTATTATTTCAACATCTGAGATTTGTCAGCGCAAATCAGCTCTGAGCAATATCATCTCGCCTTCTCATGGATCGTCTCTTTTTGAATGAATGGCAATGGCTATTTTTTCTTAACAGATTTGACGATCAATAAAATATTGATATGTTCAAAGCTCCGGTTGTGGGTCTGAGGATGGAGAACAACCGGTTGGCCAAAGTATTCTTTCATATGTACAAAATGTTGACTCACAGCTGATCAAAGCGCCCTGAAAATGACTGAAACACTTTTCAAAAAAAAGAAGAAGAAAAAACTGGTGGTCTTTTGTTGTTTTCGATGTGTTTGACTTCCATGTGAATCCAACAGGTTCAATAAACGTTTTTTGAAATCATGAAGATGCTCATTGCAAGGGCATCAACAAACCAGATGAACGAACAATCGGTGATGTTTTTGAACTAGGACGGAACTCTCATAGGCAACCCTATGATAAGTTCAAATCGATTAAAACTTTAACAATGATCAGTAGTGATGGACCGAAAGGGCTCATAACCGAAACCGAAAGTTTCGGCCGAAAGAGGGCTTAACCGAAACCGAATCCGAAACCGAAACCGAAAGCATCTGATTACAAAATTGTTCAAATGCAAAATCTGCCTTTAAAATTAGAATGCTCATGTGTTCGATGTTGGGTAGTCGCAAATTTTAAAAAATCGGAAAACTTAAATTTCAGAGGTTTTTGGACCAATTTTTTTTTGATTTTGTTGTCAAACTCCATTTTACATAGTGCTTGTCTGCTTTCGGTTTCGGTAGGCATAACCGAAACCGAAACCGAAATTTCGGCCGTAATTTCGGCCTGCAATTTTTGTATGTCAGGCACTATATTAACGTATCTTTGATATTTTTCTACCTGTGGATGTGAAAAAGCTTCAGAGAAGAAACTTTTTTTTTGTTTGTTTGTTAAGGAATCAGAACATCACTAATAAAGGTTGTTCCATGAAGAAATATTGCCGTTCCTTGCTACTTTTTAGCTGCCAATGGTATTTATTCGTAGTTGTATGCATTGAAAGACGATTCAATGCTAAATTTTGACTCCAAAAAGTTGAGTTGGGAGGGTGGCAGTCAGCCAGGATCAAACCCCAGCCATCCGCACGAGTACCCACTACGCCATGCCTCACCCCTAGAGTAGAGATTTTTAACTATGCAGTTCCAAGACTATAGTCAATTCCGTTTTTCTAACTCTAATTTTGAAAAAAAGCTATATTTTTCAAAATGTTTCTCCCTTGTTGGCCATCCATCAGCTAATAAGGTGTGTAAATTTGTGATCCTTACACTAAGTAGAGGGGACTTTGTTAGTCAAGGACCCACAACTTCCGAAGTTTGCATCAGAAAAATGATATTGAAAAATACGAGATGGAAAAATCACTTGATTTCGTATCTATATTTAGATCAAATTTCCCAATATTATTTGTGAAAATTACATTTGATCCCCGAAACCGCTTTTGAAAAGCACGTTTTTCACCTTATTTTCCCAAAAAAGTCTCCAAAATGTAAATAAGCGCTTAAAATTCAACTCGATGCAATGCAAATAAGGGCCCCGAATGCCAATAAAAGTTTTTTGCAACAAATTCCCAGGCCTAATAATAGCCATCCACAATGAGGCACTGAGGCCATAACAAAGACGTTTATTTTGGGGCCTTTGTGACACCAACTTCTCTTCGATGGGCCCCAGATTACAAGAGATTAGATGTATCGGGCCCTTACCCTTTAATTATTACCGACCTTTGCTGTAGGGGGATTCTGTGACACAAGTCGAAAGTAGTGGTAGTTTCACAAAACATTTAAATAAGCTAATAACGAAAACATATCGTCATGGCTAAAATCAATACATTTTGTTTCAAAGACAGGGGTTTCACCGGTTTCAAACAATATGGTTTTTTAAAACTTACTCAAGCAATTTAACTTAACAAGCATTTTTTGATGACGTCACATCATTTTGCGCCCTCGCAAAGTACACTGACTCAAAAGTTTGTCCATCAACTTGATCAAATGTTTACGGTTTTTTTTTCAGCCACGACAATTCACTTCATTCCTAGTCTCAACATTGTAAAAGCTCAAAGTGTCACTTTTAATGACATAAAATTTGGGTGGTTAATATTCAGACAATCATTGGCGGGAAAATACTGGTTTGCTCGAAGACTACACAAGATGACATTGATGGCAAGGTGAATGGGCCATCATCAAGCATTATTAAGCGTATGTATTTCGTACTTTTAATCCCGCTAGCTCTCCACTGTAATCTCAAATCCTGGCCACAAAAAAGAGTTGAAGTTCTACAGAAAAATGACCAAATTAACCCAAAGTCAGGTCGGACTTTGAGCGGAGCCTCGGGAAATGTGCTCAGTCACGCCTGGATTTTTCAAGTGGCCACAAAACGGGTATTGGTCGTCATACACGAGAAAGAAGGAGAGAGATTCGGGTACATTTTCACTCACAGTTATCAATCGGCAACCCGGGTGCCATAGTAGTGCACTCTCCCGAAATATCCTCGCCTTGAAGTGCTTTGATTCGAAAAAATAGCGGTGGATCTGCGCTTGATGACTAGTCAGTCTCCTCTTAAAACTTCAATCACTCGTTTTCTGATAGCAACAACTGTTCCAGACAGAAAGAACTTTAACAACACCCATTTAGACACCATTTTTCCGAAGCGTTCCAATTTATTGATGATGAGGGTCACGTCAATATTCGTTGGAATGGTTCTGGTTTTGTGTATATAAAATAATAAACCCTTTAAACATGTCCAAACTGGACCTTATGAAATCGGGTTGATGGCGGTATTATGAGATCGGCTTTGAAATTGCGGCTTTATTTCCACATGCCAGAAGTGAAGGAGGTGTTGCCCGTGGCATTGGACTTGCTCAAGCCCATTCCACTATTGTTAAAGGATTGGTCTTTGAGAAGAGCCATGTTGGGATGGTTGCGAATGGAGGCACTTTGGCCATCTCCCTTGAGAGTGGCCACACAATGCCAGTTGTCTTTGTAGTTGCATTTCCACAATCGGACATTCCCGTCGTCGCCGGATGTGGCCAAAATTGTGGCTGTGAAATTCCAACAGATGCGCCAAACGGTGGATTTGTGGTCGTTGAAACTTCCCGCCAATTTCACCTGGAACATTATAGAATTGATTGAGATTGAACCAGTTTGCCCGTTCATATGTTCATTCACGAAGCGTCTTCGACCTCGAGATCTACTCATTGACCACGTTGACAGATTTTTTCTGTGCTGTACAATCAAACGGGTCTATTTTGATGAGTGAAGGTGGTGAGTGAGGGAATCAATTTTATGTGAATGAGTTAGAGTATGACTAGTAATTCAACAAAAAGTAGGAGATAGGGATCTAAAAAGGGGCGTTTAAGAATTTGGAATATTTTATTAACAATGGGTTAAAAATAACCGGAAATGTTTTCAACATTTCAAGGAAGATCTACGAAATGCACCATTCAGAGAGCATAAAAAGATCAAAACATTCTTGACATGTTTTTTCACTGATAACGTTTTCGTACCAAGAACACGTGTAGCACCGGGTTGATCAAAAAAAAGCCCCACAATTTTTTTTTTTTTTTGGAGCATTCAGAGAGCCCTCTAAAAGATGATTTCATTCGTGTTTATTTTAAAATTGATGCTTTTAGAAACAAGCAGTCTCGAAACTTGCGAGTTTGACCTTTCTTAATTTGAAGAAGTTTTTTTTTAATTAAAAAAGAAAAATATTTTCAGGAATGAGATTAGCCTTAATCTTAATTTAGCCTTAATCTTCGACAGTTTTTAATTAGTATTGATTTACAAATTCACGGAAACATGTTACTTCATGGTTTTCAATGTATTATTGGCCCTAAGCAATAATTTGAAAACGGTCCTGGATTGAGTCATCCTTAACTTCCTGCGTGAATTAAAAATCATGACTTTTAACTATGATTCAAGTTTCAGAGTACAAAATCTTATTTCGTGCGACATGACTTTTGGATTTAACTAAGTAGTCTAAAACTGAAGGCTTGTATCTTCGTTCCTTTTCAAGACTTTGGACTTGTTTTGGCAATAAATTCGTATCAGGTTAAGTGTTCAATGAGTATGTTTTTCCAAATCTTGCCATGGACAATGATGACAAAATCATTGCTCGTTAATCAAAATAGCGTAGGCCAATCTATAAATCACATACCTCATATTTTGACTCAAAAGGTTGACGTTCATTGATGTTCTGATTATCGGTGAGGAGGGCATCCCGGTTCTTGGGTTTGAGGGTGACTATTTTGAGCTCCTTGCTGGTGATCCCGAGGATACTGAAGCTTCGACCGACGTTGGGCGAAAACGCCATGTCATGCACGGGATCAGTGACCGAGGTCAACGTCTCGATGTTCTCCCATCGGCGAGAGGGCTCGTGATACTCGTAGATAAACACCTTGCCGCCTTTTGTGGTGGCATCATCGCTACCTACGGCCAATACAGGAGGTAAGAACCTAGAGATGGGGCAGTTAAAACAATTAAAAATCTTGGAGAATTATCGTATGAAAATCGTACACGGTACCATTTTGTTATGAAAATATATTGCCTTTTTGCTTACTATGAGTTAGGACCGTTAATGTAGATTTAAGACAAAATGGGATTTGGCTCCACAAAAGACTCGATTTAGTTGTATCTAACTTGGTGTATTCGTTTCACTTGCCATTTTAATCCTATCTCAAATTGGCAGACGTTTAAACCAAGCTCATTGATTTCTAACAAAAGGAAAATGATCGAAAATGTTGATCTTAACTCATGACTTGGTCCATTTCGGTATTCCAAAGAGTAGCAACTAAATTTTCTCTCAATTATTTAGGCAAAAAAAGTATATTTCAAGCACAATTGAGGAATTAAATGGAAAGTGAGTGTGCACCAGGGCTTACAGAAACAAAATTGAGCGTCAATCAAAGAGAGGAAAGTGACACTCGGCACCAGCTTGAGGTAAAAAAGCTGCTCCAGGTTCTTTTGCAAAACCATAAGCCTAACTTTACGATGGCACAGCATGACTTTTTGAACATTTAGTACACAAAAATATCGAAGCTGAATTCCCAACAACTCCAAACGACCAACAAGTTTAAACTAAAGTTGAGGATAGCTCTGAAATCAAGAGAACCTTTGGGCCTGTTTTGCCGCCATTTAAATGTTAATTTTCAATCTTCCGTTAAAATCCTTAATAGCTATTGTTAGATCCGAAAATCTGCCCCATATGATGGGGTATTTTGAACGGTATTTTGAAAATTCTATCGTCAAATAGATAGAAAGGAAGATGGTATAGCGCAGTTAGTTAACGCGCGACCGAGCTAGGCTCGGGTTCATGGGTTCGATCCCAGGTCTCCCAAGAGAAGAAAATGTGTTATATATTTAGCCAATCTTTAATAAATATTATTCCGGGTCCTACTCAAGACCATTCAAATACCATCATTAAACATATTTCCGATTCGTGAAAGCTCTCGACAAACTTCTCAACTTATCTAACTCACTTGGCAATGGCATGGTTCCAACAGATGCAACTGGAGGGCAATTTAGTATGGATTTCATGTTGAAGGGTCCAATTGGTCAAGTTCATCACATCAGAGGCCTCATAGATCCGAAGTGTGCCGTCGGCCGAACAAGTAGCCAGAATCAAACCCAAAATCTTGGGCGCAAATTTCACATCCGTGACCGAAGTACGCGAATCCACCATGGTCACTTTCTTGACCCAATGCGATTGGGCGGGGGCGTCACTTCCGGCACTCAGATTGGGATTGCCATGCGAAGAATTTGGGGGCGGGGCGCCCATGCCGGAAAGCAAGAAGGAATCACCGGGCATTTCCTCCCAAACGGCCGCAGTCCGATCAAATGAACATGTGGCTATGAGCTATGCAAAAAAAAAGGACGAGGAAAGAACCATCACAAGCTAGTCAATGCGGCTCATTTCATGGGATTGATGAGCGAGGCAAGTCTTATCATCACTTTAGACTTGATTCTTCAATTTGAATGTCAAGATCTGTTGTATAAGGAAATTTAGCAGCTTTGGACGGGCGATCCAGCAATTTTCATCGACATTAAACTAGGTAAGAGTGGGTAAGAGTCACGGACAAATGCTCGAAGTCACAGAGGGTTTCCCCATGTTTCTTTCTAGTCATTAATTTCATATGCAACTAAATCAATACTCATTTTAAACTTCAATTTGCACATGCATGGAAGACATTTTGTTCCTTCTTCCCCCAAAAAGATATTGGCCATTTTTTGACAAGGAATACGATTCCCCGTAACCAAGGTGTTCTCCCGACAGCCTCAATCCGATCCCCAACAGGATTCGAACCTACGCCGTCTGGGGAAACACTTACACTCTGGCTTCTTTGAAAATATTTAATTTTTTTTTCATGTAAACCAACGGCTTGAAGACATCGAAAAATAATTAAAAAGGGGCAGGATTTTTTTTCCCCCAACGAAAATAAATCGAAATCAAAATCCCTATGCAATCGCTTTTTTGGTAATCAATACAGTTACTTTCACTTAGTGCAAATAGATATGATTTCAGTGAGGTCCAGTGAAATCAAGCCCGTACTTAATTCATCCACATGAAAAGCAACCAACCGGTATCTAGAGTTCAAAAACTTCCATCTTTAGCTTGGCAATGGTTCTAAACTTGAAATTGAGAAGACAAAGTGACATGGCATTACAATTTGAAACGATCCTTCTTCCTTTATGGCGGCAAAAGACTTTGATTCCATCCTTGTCATTCTAGTCGCTCTAAGTCGTCATTAAAATCCTCATCCTGACGAATGAGTCTCCTCTGAATTTCTCCTTACATTGCCAAATTCGGGGTGAGCCCAGTTGACCTTCCAGACGGATCCAGAGTGAGCTTTCCAGGATGCTGAGCAATCCCAACTCTGTTGATCTGGATTCCATTCCCAGATCTTGACACTTTGGTCCGAGGAGCACGTGGCCAAACGATTGCCGTACCAATTGAACGACACATCGTGCACCAAATCCTTGTGGTGAGACTCCAACGTCTCACAATGGTACATGATGATATTCAACTTCAAGATCAATGAAGAAAAAGCTTTGATTGCGCGGTGTTCCAATCTTTGATAAATAACTTCTTCTTTTTCTCAGCACTTGAATCAATCCAAAGCGAACTTTGTTGTGTGTGCTGAAGATGCAAGAGAGTCATTCAGCGTTGCCAAGAGGTTTCAAGAAGCTTTTGCACTGCTCTTAGGGAAATGAATCTCACGGAGACACCCGTCAAAATTGGGGAGGCAATGGTGCTTGATATTACGAACGGGAAATATATCAGGTTGTTCAGGCTTGAATGGGACGGTTCTTGGAGTTGTCTCTTTTCCACAAGGCGTTGCCGGTTATTGATTGGGATAACCGATTACAGAGAGCCAAAAGGTTTTGAATCTATCCAAAAATGTTCAAAAGTATATAACTTTACTCAAAACTAGCCATCTTGAACAAATCGGGCATGCTTGTTATTTCATGGTTACCATGATATGAGGTTCTTACATGCTAATGAGAGTAAAAAAGGCGACCTCAAGCGGCATCTATTGCATTCTTTGGAGTGCAGATGTAGAGAAATTTCCAAAAACAGCCCTTCCCTATACTGAATTTGAATATGGCAAACTCAGGGTGGTCTGATGTTTTGCAGAGCCAATCGAAACCTGGACTCGCAACCTCGAACAACATGGTCGTACAACAGGAACGTTTAAATGGAGAGGCCAGAGACTAGCATCATAATTGAAGGAAGGGGACTCTGATGCTGTGACAGTGCCTGAGGGCCAGGAACTTTAGGAATCCCGAATTTCCCCTTCTATTGTGATCTGGGTCTCCGGCCTTGCCCTTAGAATGTTCCTGCTGTACGACCATGTTGTTCGAGGTTGCGATTCCAGGTTTCGTTTGGCTCCGCAAAACATCACACCACCCTGAGTTTGACATCTCATATATCCACAGTGATTTGAAATTGGCAGCAGTCAAATGCAAGTTGTTGGTTATTGTATGCAAAAAGAGTCTAAAAATTTTGGGATATCCTGATTTTGGCCTCGTTTTGAAGTTATTATAGGTCTAAAATGTCAACTTCAATGTCAAATGTTGTCATTTAGTCACTCTCTAGGTATAATGAAATAGAAAAAATGGGAAAAAGAAGAAGGCAAAAGGAAGATGAAAAGCTTTCAGACCACGGGGAGTACATTGATTCTAGGCTTGTTTAGTCTGCCAGTTAGCTGTCTACTTGTATTTTGGGAGAACTCTTAACAACTGCTCAGTCGTTTCTCTAAGTGTGTTTTTGCCTGCCTCACACACACTTAGAAGGGCATTTTCGATTTTTTACTTATTGAACAATGCAAAAAGACTAACAATATTTTAAGGTTATCAGTTACTCCGTGGGTAGGCCCTCATTGGAAATTCAAAAGATTATTTAAGCGCTCCAATAATCTTTGGATGTCCGAATTAGAGGATCTGTTGGGGAGAGAATGAGATGCTAATTGTAACTTAGCTAACTACGGTTGAATAGATTAAAGGAATTACGATTGCAAACGTCATATTACATGAAAACTTGTTATATTATATTTTACTTCATTTTGTTTTGTTTATGAGAACTTTTGTGTATTTGGTCTGAAACTTTACAACACTGTCTCTATCTCTCTTACTGCCCCAGAGTTTTTTTACAAGTGGCAGTACAATCTGCCATATGGAATCCCTGCCTTCACTCGATCATGACCAGTGTGACCAGCTAATGACCAAAAACCTCAGTCTTGCACTTTTGGCCGAAAACACCTAGAGCACATTTTTCTACGTTCCTAAAGAAATTATAAGATCTATTTTAATAAATTTTCAAATCTTCTCTGAAAATGCATAACTGGTAATCTTTTATGCTTGAATATCGAAAAATGACGCCATAAACCGTCCACTTTTCTAATTACAATCGACCAAACCCACAAAGTAACAAGAACAACATCATTTGTTCTTGCATAGATCCGCCAACAGTAATTCGTTGGTAGACCAAATTTTGTAACACTAAGTGCCTTTTCTTAAAGCTAATGTGGTGGTTAGAATAATATTAATTAATTGTTGTGTAAAAAATATTACTTGTTTAAATTATTTCATTTATTATTTAATTTGTAGGGAATCACATTCCTTGCAGCGGTACTAGTAAATCCGTTAGCAAAAACAAAATAAAATCCAAAACTCGATTCAAAAATCTTTTTAGAATGAAATCAGGCTAAAAAAATGTTTTTGTGTACGATGAATTTCAAATCCTCAGCCTCTAGTCCTAAATTGATGAAGATTAAGCAAAAAACTGCCCCTTTGGCAACAAGCATTAGATTTGGAGGTTTCTCATTTAGGAATAGGTTGAATTTTTTTAAGAATTTTAGGCAAAATTAGACTATTACTGTACTTATATTATTCATTTATTATTATTTCATAGAATGTTGATGATTTTGTTAGTAAAAATGCAGTAATGAAGACGTTTAAAAAAATCAATTTTTTTACTAGGGTACAAACATGGTTATTCTTAGGCATAAGTCCTCGAAAATATATCAAACAACTTGAGCATCAAAAAAGTCAATCCAAGTTTCAGTAATATTTAGGGTGTCAATTTTTTTTGCCAACTTCTGCAGCGTCATTGCATCCAATCTTGCTTGCATCTCTGAGGGATTTGCTTCCTCCTAAACCAAGAAGAAACTCAGTTTCTTGAGCGTCTTTTTTTCAACAACTTCCATGGATTAGAGTAGTAGCTCATTGGTTGCTCAGCTTTCGAGCATCAAGGAGAAACTTCTTTGGCATTTCATTGGCAAATTTCTCGATCATTTTTTTGGGTCACACCCAAATGACGATACATACGTATAGCGGAGCTCAGATGATAAAAACGAACAAAATTTGCACTTGAAACCCCAAGGTCGTGTTCCACTCTGTACCACAAACTCCTCAAAATGTTTTTTAAAATGGCTGACCATATGCATCGGGGCCTGTTTTGAACGGACTTTTCCTTGACAATCCGGACATTTGACAGCTCGAGTGATCTCCTTGACGTTCTTGTTTTTGATCGAGGAACGGCTTATGGTTCAATCGTGAGGGTGTTGGCGGGCTATCTACATGGGGTTGTTCATTCAATATGTGTGAGTCATCATCAAGGTTATTTTCCATCTCTGTATGAACGTTGTTGTCCTCTACCTCGGAGACATGTTCAATCTCCATGATTCGTTTTCTTGTCTTTGCTCTTTCGATTCTCCTTGTAAATTTCGTCGGCAACAACTTCAATTTGCTGGACGACCTCATTCCTTTGGAGACTAACAATTTATGATCTTCCAGATACTGGGTTTGGGCTTCATTGGCTAATTTCTTGATCATATTATGGCGCAGGCCCAAATGATAACGTAAATTGGAGGAAAAATTTGTTTTATACCAGGACAAATAGCGCTTGAAAAGATCACCCACAGATTCACATTTTTCTCATGTTCATTGAGCTGATCCCGTAAATGGAAAGCCAAATGTTTTCGAACATGTGATCAAGCAATGAGCTTCTGGCAATCCGGACATTTGACCGTACGATTGTCGTTAGGTGGGCAAACACAATCCTTTTCTCTTTTTGAAGATCGCTTTCTTTTGGTTTGAGTATTCAATGGAGTGACTTTCGATGGCTCCGAGACGATTGGAGATGCTGGTAAGTCCGAGGCCTGCCATTTTTGATCATGTTGATTACTCGATTGGGTATTGGATTCGGTTTCGATAGACCTGACACGGTTGGTGATGGTGGCGGGTCTAAAACCCACGATTCATTTCTGCCATGTTGGCTCTTTTTGTGCTCTTCGAAGTCGATTCTCAAAGGGAATCGACCTCGATAGCAAAGGAATCGACGCTTTTGGCATTTGGACTTCAGAATGCTCAACGAACTGAACGTTATCTGTCGTAATCGTGATGTCTATGAAGGAAGCTATTCAAGGATCTACAACAGTGAGGATTAATCGGTGCTTAAGCCAGCCGGCTTTGGCCTGGTCAGCCAATCCAGCCAATATGGTTTTGGCGCCAACTTTCAGGAATATGATTGAGAACATCTGCTCTTGTATAAATAAAGCTCACTCTTACGATCATTAACCATTCGAAGAGACAATACCAAACACGTACGTTGTACTTATTGAATTACTTAGTTAGAACTATCCCAGTCTTAGTCTGCATTATTCTTAGATCTTAGCAAGTTGGGGTAAATTACTACATGGTCCTTCGAGCCGGATCGCGGTTAGAACCTGTGACGATTTTCCCTGCGGGCTCCGATTAAAGAGATAATTGCGGATTTTGGATTGGATCAAGTACCACGTGGAGCAAAAATTGGGTGATTTTTCTCGAATAAGTTTAGCCGAGGGAATAACTGAGAGAAAAACCATTTTCCGTTCACACGAAAAAGCTCTCGCCACTGCCTCAAACCTTGCGATTACCGCCCAAAAAACCCGTACTTCACGCCAAGATTGTGTTGTTTGTGACGAAGTGCAAGCATCCCATCCGGTGGGCAAGTGTCCCAAAGGGCTGGCCATGTCCCGTCGGCAATGGAGTCAATTGTGTCGTCAAAAGAAACTGTGTTACAAATGCGCGGACCAGTTTTCACCCGAGCACCAGTGCCAGTTTTCTTGTAATGCGTGTCATGCACGTGGGAAGCATCACATTCACATGTGCCGCATGAACAAATTCAGAACCCAGCCCTTGGGAGAAGATCATGAAAGGATCAGAGCAGTGAGACCGATTGGTGGCTCAAAACATTCGCGAACCCGGAATCTAAGGAGCAGGGTATTCCGGCTTGGGCCTTGAAATTCACGGACAGGCTCCAAGAATTGAGAATCGGATAAGCAGGAACACCGGAAAAGAAGGAAGGCCCATCAAAAACGAAACGAGAAACAAGAAGACTGAAAAGTAAAACGATTTACCCGAAAATGTGATACAGAAATGTCATCTCAATCCTGTATGTGATAACAAAAATACAAAAGAGAAATCTTCATCTCTGTGTTCAAATCATTTTAGGGTAAATCATTCCTGTCCAGAAATTGCTTGTGTAAACTTATCTTGTATTGACTTACCTACTGCAGGAACCCCTGAAAGGGGTGGACACGAACTCCAATTTTTGAAAAAATGGTATGAGGCCGAGGCTATATTTTGACACGACGTCATTTATTCCTTATTAATGTCTAAAACTGTTGAACATGTGTCTTGAAAGAATTCACGCAAACTTTTTGTGTTAATATTTGTGGACTGGATGTTCTTCACTTTGATTTTAGAAGTCCCAGCACTCTTTTTACTCGTCTCATGAACTTTTGACATTCAACTCTCCAAAGGATTTTAGTCCTCATAAGAATGAGGAAAATACGTAGATGGAATCTTGCTTCACCCATTAGTCCAACTTCAGTGAAATAATGCTTAACAGAAGTATCTGTGGTGGTATCTGGAGTGTTACTCATCTTCCATCCTCTTCAACACCTCCACAACGCAGGAACCATTTCCATAAGAAAATGAAAGAACAAGAATGGTCTCATTTTGAAACAAGATGGAGTCCAAGTCAGAGATGTTGTTGGCTATAACCATTGAAGGGCACTTTTGACGGTTCTGGATCAGATCAGCCATCTGATCCGGATTGGAACAGGAACAAAGGCAATCACAACGTCCTTGAGACAAAATGAGTGAAAAACATGAGGATTAAAGCCTTGATTGTGGATTTGATTGAAAATGTTTCAAGTCTTGGGGCTCAAGAAGGTCGGGACCACGCAGGACTGGGGCTAAGGGTCCTTCAGGACCAAAGGATCATGTCTTATCATTGCAGGGATAGGCTCTACAGGCTTGATAAGGTTTGATTGATCTTCTTAGATCCCCTTGTCCAGGAATTAACAATCAGATTGAATGAAAAAATCCACACAATTCAATCTTGATGGGAGCATTTCATTCTAAAGACTTTGGGAGGGTCCATGGAATCCGGGTTAGACTGTCAGATCACCAATTTGGGTTGACTGACTCCAAAGGCAGATCAAAATATTGAGCCCATCCATTGCTAGTAGGTCCACCTGATAGGTTTCAAAGTCATCTTAATTTGTTCTTCATTTGATCGAATTCTTGACACTGAGGACTTCTTCTTTCTTTGTTCTAAATTGACCTTAATCCGAACGCAAATTCTTCTTGAAAAGGGATTAAGAACCAACTTTCCCCACATACTCTCACCCGGATCAAAACGGGGAGTTTTATCGCACTCGTCCATCACACAACTTGAACAACTTAAGAGTATCTTACCTGTCCTTATTATCCTGAACTAAAAGACACAACCATACAATAAAGGAAATTCGAAAAAGGACCATCATTTATAGAACATGTTATGCCAAGGTGACAATCTCACAACCTATAACAACCTTGATTTCATACAAAGTTTGGCATGTGTTAATTCAGTTCAGGATAATACCTGAAATATTGATGGATGGGTTCAATTGTAAGTTCAAAGATACTAATAAGACGTTCAAGTCGGATGATATATGAGCTCGGAAAAAAACGATATTTTGTTGTTGATAATTCAAGTAATCGTAAGATATTCTTAGTTGTTCAAGTTGTGCAATGGATGAGCGTAAAGAAACTCCCCGTATTGGTCCGTGGGAAAGTTGGTTCTTAATCCTTTTGCAAGAAGAATTTGGGCTCGGAGTCCGGTGCATATTCGTTTTTTTGCTTTAGTTAGGGCTATCACTTCCGAAGGTTATTGCAGGTAACCTCGTCATCAGATTTCATTTGATCACTTTGATCGTCATCTTGTAGATCAGACACCTTTGTGGGTTCATTCGCACTCCATGATGTGGTCATTCATTCACTATTTCATTCACTCTTTCTTGGGTGAACTGGATGTCTTCGAAACACCAACATCGGACTGATTTTTGGGCATGGCGTTGACCTTTACCAAGGCTAGGACTTGGCTGGACCCGCTTGAAACACAGGGAACACCGATATGCGCACTATCTTTTGGAATTTTGGTCGATTTCCGTTTGATTTTCCGCTCCCAACATGGCGGTTTGTTCTTCTTGTTTACGAATCTCGGCCTCATACCGGAGGTTGCGTGCCGGAGAAATTCCGCGAGTTCGCATCCAGTATTAATACATCCCTGCCTACGACAACTAGTCGGAATTCTTCGAAGATCATCATTTCAACTCCCAGTGGACACGATTAGACCATTTCTTGATGGAATCTTTACATCAAAAGTAAATTATTGTCTGGCATTGATCACCAATGTGTATGGAATCAACGGAGCAGATCCCGCTCAAGGTCAATTCCACAAGCTCCACGGGTCTGCAATGAAGGCCTCGCTGAGAATTACCACTTCAGACCACCCTTCCGATGACGAACTTTTCAAAAGATCTGGTCAAATCTCTGTCAATCAGATGGCAGTAACGTCAATAGCCAATCTTGCCGTGGATTGCCTGCAAATTTGGAAATCTCATCCCTTGACCAGCGTAACATTTGGGAGCCAAGACAACAAGGCAGAGCCAAGAGTGAACATTTCCCCCTCAACTTGTTCAAAACTCCCTCTTGGAACGAATGGTGGAGGCATGTGAAGACCTCCCAATGTATGCTCGTGATGAAACCAAGAAACACTTGCGGCAATGCCTCATAAAAAAGCTCTTGGTTTAATTTATCATATTTTATTTTGTACCCTCTCAATTACCAACAGGCTTACTGACCATTAAGAAAATTAACACGGACGTGGTAACGCGCCCTCCCTCGATCCCACTCCACGTTATACTGTACTTTTGTGTTAACTTAACTTTCATCTTACGGAGAGAGGAAAAAAAGTCTGTCGATAAACTACAAAGCTAGACTTCCATGTAACATGCAGAGTTGGGTCAATAACTTGAAAAGATAATTAATCAAAAATAGCATAAGGGATGAGCATTCGCCAACCAGCCACAACATTCCTGGGCCTGAACTCCTCGCCGAGTCCTTAGAGGCTAGTGGTTTATTAATTTACTTGCAGTAGTCACGGCTTGGACAACTGAAATGGTCGAACTTACGGTGATTTCAGAGGGAAAAACTAATGAGCCCCAATATCTCCAAGGAGTGCAAGAATCACAACTGCACACGGCGTTTAATTGAACTGGATAAGTCAGTTTTAAGTTCCAAAAACATTTGAGACCAGATTTGAGGTAATGAGACAATGCCGCATGTATAGTCGCGTTCAGTTAATGAGGTCACAGGCTAAAAATTGATGTAATGTCACTTAGAACTTGCTTGAAAACAAATTTAGAGCAATTTTCTTTTGGTTACTTGCTAGACACACTTAGTTCGGTTATGATTCAAAATGTTGATAAAATCTATTTCGCCATTTAATTATCAATGGCTATTCTTGAACAACCTATGTTGTTATGCCTATGCACCTATGTCTAGGTGTATGGACTAGCTTACAATTTTAGGTTGGTATCGAAATCACGGCATGGACCCATCCCAAAATTAAAACCCCCATTAACAAACCCAACCAGGCAGAGTTAATCACTAATATATTTTGCCATTAACGAGACTATAAGATGAGGACAAAGATGGGCAAGTCCTTCTCTTGGGGAGCACGGCAGGGATAAGCCGCATCGGCCTCATCCAACCTCGATCGATCCTCTGTCCGATCCAGTTGAATTCGATCACCAATGGTATTTCACCTGCTTGTGTTGGCCTGCAAACCCAAAAAAACAACCCATGACTCTCTTAATCTCTCAAGAAATGAACCTCTTTCCAATCAGCAACTTACGGATGTCATACATGTTGAGGGCCCAGAAGAAGGTGGTTAATCCCACGGCTATTTGGACCACGGGCACGATCCCGGAGTGCTTGGGGAACAAGTATTTATGGGCCCATCGCCAATAAACTCGACTTCCGGCTCGGCCCCAATCCACGGGATTCTTGGAACGGCGACTCAACCAAGCGGGTAACTCGCCCAATTTGACTTGGGACAAGGGCGTGTCTTTGGGACCGTAGTACACGGCCGGATCGTAGGGACCGTGGATCTTGACGTTGTACTCCTTGGGGAGCTCACCCAGACCGAACATCGTGACACTTGAGAGAGAGAAGGGATCGATCAGTAAACGAGTGAACCAACTCCCGAAGTAAGTGAAGAAGTGAGTGAGTGAGTGAGTGAATCGGTCAGCTGCAAGATGGAGATGAGCAGCTGAAATAGAACATACACAGAGTGACTGAGACCAAAAGGAAAGATTTAAGTTCTTCAAGAAGATTGGGATATTAAGAGTTTTCAGGGAAGAATATTAGAGGTTATCCATATTCGCAAGGATTGGAGTTATGTAATTGAATCTGACTGTTTTTCTGCATTCTGAGGCTAGAATCGGGTAGCTCAGTTCTTTTAATCCATTCTTTTAACGCAGAACCTCGTTCGGCTAGAGTTCGGCTGAAGAAATGCTGAAGGTAGTGACAACAGATGCAGTTTTTTACCACTTTTTGAAGAAAGATCACGAGAAAATTTTGGCTCAGAATCGGCGGAATATGGCAATTTGCTACTTAAAAATGACAGTGAATGTCGGTAATTGGCAGGATTTTTGGCAAGTTTGGCAGCGCCGGCTTGAAACTACCTCGTGTCCCTGGCCATTCCTGCCCTGGCTAAAGGAAGAAAAAGAAGAAAACTGGCAAGGTTATCCAATATTTTTTTTGAACAACAGGTACTATTATGTCTACGGCGAATGAGTGCATCTGTGGGCTGCACATTTCATGAAAATGCATTTTATTTCACTTTTTCCGATTTTTTTACATTTCTTCTTTATTTCGGTTGATTGGCATTTTTCGCCGTTTTTATAGAAATTTGGTACAACATGATTTTTTTGCCTTTTTTAAATTGAATTTTTTGAATTGAATTTTGAATTGGATAATTGACATTTTTTGCAATTTTCCTTTCTCTTTTCATTCAGAAGGACAGAAACACCAACACTGTTTGTCAGTTGAGGTTTTCATGATAAATCCCATCTGTTCAGTGTTCACTCCCCAATTTTTGGATTGGATGAGAGGTATATTTACAGAAGAGAAGGATTTTTGAGCAGAACTTTATAAAACTGCTTGCTTTATAGGTCTAAAATTTCTCGGTGACATTTGCATTTCAAGTATTGCCAATCGTTTTTCAGTTAAAGAATGAAACTTCGAAAAATATGTTCCAACTGCAGGCGTTTCAGACCATAAAACGCAAAATTTTACTACACTGACAAGTGATGATTTTTTAATGAGAAGCCAAGAGTTTTGCACGTTTTATGGTCTTTAAGGCCCTTATTTTTAATCGAAATTTTTGCCGCCAACGGATCGAACAAGGAAGAATTTGGACAGCCTTGGTTTTATTTTTAGGTTGAAACTGACGCGTTGTAAAGAAACAAACATAATTTTAAGTTTAGATGCTTCATTTCTCATATGAAAAGGAGAAGAACCCAACGTAACCTGATAAGAATCCTCCACAAGAGATGAATTCCACTCTCTAAATATAGGTCAAATACGAAGTGTTATTTTTCCTCTTAAAACTATAAAGACTCACAACAAAATGAGATGTTTGAAACCTGAGGCTAGTTCCGAGAGCAAGTCTTTTCAGAGGGCATTGAGTATACCTTGGCCGAAAACAGCAAATTCAGAGTATCTTGCAATATGAAGTTTCAAAATTTGAAGTGCAGCTTGTTTCATAGCATTTTGGTCCTACCCGTAGTCTTTCACGGCGTTTAATTTAGGTGGAGAAGTCATTTTTTGAGCTCCAAAGGCATTCGAGACCAGTTGTAAGGTGAAGAGGCAATGCTGCATATGTAACTAAGTTCTATTAATTTGATGAAATGTCTCTTAAAACGTGCTCAAAAACAATTTTCTTTTGCCCTTTTTCTAATTTGGGTTAACAAAAGTCCAATCCTTAGGCAACTGAGTCCGAAATTTTCTATTGAAAATTGAACGACACAATTAGCCAACGATTCAGTGAGGTCACTAATCTAAACAAAGTCAGGGATTGGTTCAGAATTGAGCCCGCTCAACCAATGACAACAAGGCAGCAATTTTGCGGACATTAAATCACTTTTGACGCTTCAACAACACTTAGCAGCGATGACGTTAAGGACCCCATAAACCATTTAGGCCAATTGAAATCAGATGAATCATGGAATAGTCCAAAGAAGATTGGTGTTAAAAGGAAATTTTGTAAGCTTTTCATTAAAAAAAGTTCCAATTATCTGGGATTTATTCATCAACAGTATGGCATAGGGTAGGTCACATTGTATCGGCCCTAACTAACTTCCGATCTGGGAGGCGACTCATCTGCAGCACTAGATAAACCACAAATACCCCTCTCAGTCACAACAGATCGTGGTGGCTCAGAGCTAGCACTCGTGCTTACTGCATAGCGAGTTGGGGTTCGCGCCTCCACGAGGGTTTTTGTTTCAAACGTTTTTCAGTAAATGTTGTTTGTTTTTCTATATTTTTAGGTATGTTTAGGTTAGGTTAGGTTAGGTTAGGTTAGGTTAGGTTAGGTTAGGTTAGGTTTAAGTTTAAGTTTAGTTCAGATTATCGCTCCTCCTGTCAATATTTTGTCCATATCTATGACGGTATGACTCATCTCCCAGATCGGAAGACATTCAGGGGCCATAGGTCACATTGAGCCTTGATTCTGTCCATGGCATATCATTTTGTTCACTACCATCGGGTCATTCTGATATAGAGGTGAAGAATCTTTCTAAAAATTGAAGTTTCTGATACTGTGGCATTTTTTCTCGAAATGTTTTGGAACGGTGTCGGTGTTTGGTGCTGTCACCCATTCTTACATGTTTTCACTTAAGCTTGCGTGTAGAATCTAGTTGTTTCTTGGCTTTGGTCTGGATTCCCATGGTAGATCGATTGGTGGGTTTGTTGATTGGTTGCCTCTACCATCCTTCAAACATCTTCTGATGCTAGTCATGAAAGGTCTTTTGGTTTTTCCCTCTCGTAAATTGCTCTTGTTGTTTTGGACTAAAGCAAGACGACGCTTTTTGTTTGGACGGCTGGCCGCGTCGGAACGGTAATTCAGGGTCAGAGCGGTAATCATAAAAATCCCAAACGTGCGTCCTTCGATACCGATCATCAAAGCGGCTTATGAGTTTGCTCAAATCAAAACCATGTCAATTTTTCAAAAGTAAATTACGTGTTCATTGAGTCAAGCGAGACAAGAGGGCTGATTCAAATTGGTCTACAAATAAAGTTTGAACCCTGATTAGGTCTGGCCCTCCGACATAAATGTGAGGTTTGGTGAAAAGTTGGTTTTTTATTTCACTCTTACAGGAAGCCTGAGTACTTTTTAGCGCATTTTAAAAGACGTTGGTCCGTCGCAATATTGGTACACCGCATGTAGCCACCAAAAATATCAGAATCATCTCTTTTTCTAACAGCATTGAGCATTTCAAGTTTCGGTCCACCTGCGCAGCACGACTCAATGTCCGCGATCTCACATGGTACTAAAGAAGCAACAGGCAGGTACAAAATACGAAAAACAAAATACCGCAAATATCCATTCAATTTGCTTTGCATATCAACTAAACTACGAAAGTGTACCTTTTTGATTATATCTCAAATAAGTAGATGTAATCAAGGCATAAAAGTAGTTGACTGACACCATCGCATTATTTTTAAACGAGTGAAATCTCGATCTTCAATCGAAAACTCGTCACACTTGAGAAATGAAGGCAGAATCAGATCGGCCTAACGCCAATAGATTTCACCGATATTTTTAACTCATTATCGACCTGATTGTCCCTAAAAATTATCCCACAGAAAATTTTCATAAATTTGTTTTCTAATTCTTGTATGAGATCCAATCGCGCCAAGTTCATTGTTTATTAAATGAATTTCATTTTTATTACAATCGTCAATAGAGCAAAAATAATTGGAAAAACCCCTTCCGGTTAGGGACGAATAATTTGAATAGAGCTGCTGCCCTCGAAGGTTAGATCGGTTTTCGAAGGGTAAATCACCTTCAAGTTGCCCTGAGTATCCTCAATCCGTACTTGTTCAACTTGCAGACTGCGTTGACCTTCGGGTGTTTCTTGACCCAAACCCATTTGCAACATATCTTTGAGTAAAGCGTCACAAACCGTTTTAGCCGTGGCCAATTTCACGGAACTGGTGACTTCCACTAGGATATCTCGCGTTTCTGGGCCAATCTTGCTCACATCACTATTGGTAATAGGTGGAAACGACAACGTTGTGCCGAGTTCATCCACCAGACATGCGTATACAGCTTTGTCTTTGAGTAGATTCAAATATTGGTGAATGCCGGAGAAGGTGTTGCGTTTCTTCTCCTTGCGCACGGCTTCAGCCTGATCACGCAAATGTTGCACCAAAGCGGGAGCGGAAAAGGCCTTGCTCTGATTCAAAGGTTGGATGTGCAATGAATCCGGAGTTTTGGCGGTGTAAATAATTTTTCCAGGCACAATTTTGGCCAAGTCATGGGTGGCGATGGTGGCGGCTAAACGCTTTTCGCACACGGTGTCATGCAATTTGGTCTGAAGCTGAATAAACTTCTTGAAATTATCTCCGCCCAAGTTCACTTTCCGTATGATACAACTGATGATAAATGGTCGGATATCTTTGGTGATATCTTCCACCACAATCAAGGGTGAATCTTCGCGAATATGCAATACTTCCAAAGTATCACAAGCCTGATCCAGCTCAGCCTCCAACTCTTTATTGGCATTTTTCTTGCCCTTTTTGCCTTTTCCTTTCTTAACACTTTCTCCCGTAGACTCACCCATATCGCTTCCAGTTCTCGGGCAATTTTGCCGGATGTAATCCATCACGGGTTTAGTGCCCTTTTGAGCCACCATTTTCTTCAATCGATTGTCTTGAAGGGGATTGTTCTGGAGCAATAACTCCTTCATCCGACTCAAATCGGCCAGTTCTCCGGGCACGGTTTGAAGTGCATTATCCGAAGCATCCAATTTCTTCAATGAAACCAACTTGGCTATATTGGGATCCAATGACTCCAATCGATTCTTCGAGATCACCAAAGTGGCCAATAAGCTTAAGTTCTCATGGCAAAGGAAGCTCAATTCTTTCAACTGATTGCCTCCCAGATCCACATGGGCCAAGTTCTTGAGTTCATCTAAGACTGGCAGGCTTTCAATGGCATTATTGGCCAAATTGAGCGTGGTCAAAGCCGTGAGGGCCACTATTTGCTCGGGCACCGACTGCAATTGATTGCCCGACACATCCAAAACCTTGAGTTTGGTTAATCGACTCAAAGCCGGTCCCGGCAAGGCCGTTAATCCATTTTGATTCAGGAGTAATGATGTTAGATTGGACAACTGGCCCAATTGGTCGGATACGTGGACCAAAGTGGGACACGAGCTCAAGTCCAATAGGTTGAGACTGGTCAATTCGAAGAGGGTCTCATTTAAGGATCCTCCGTTAGAGGCCAATCGCTCGGATAAACTGGTCCCGGAGAGCTTGAGCTCTCGCCGATTCTCCTGTCGAGCTCGTTCAATCTCTGGCCAGGTGGGCATCGTGGGATTTCTTTGGCTTTGGATCTGTCACCGGCTTTGGATCTTGAATTTCGATGGAAATTTTTAAGATATCAAGCCGACCGACCTCGTGTTTCTCTGTTCCCTCTTTCGGTAGAGTGGTGACGTCACATGTCAATAAGACTTGGTGATGGATGGAATGTAGGAACCGAGATTAGAGTTTCGGGATTGGGTCAACGTTACTTAAAGTCTTTAGCCCACTCATCACTGATAAGTAGAGCGGGCGAAAATATTTCATTTTGAAGGCCAAATTTTCAAATGATGTTTAAATCACAACCAAATCTTTAAAAAATATCTAACTTTGTTGGTTTTCAGGGCAAATAAATTTGTATTTTTTAAGTCCAAATTTTTTGATGATAAGTTGGCAATGACTGAAATGTAGGTTGACCAACCTTTGCTGTTAAAATTTCATAGCGAGAAGTAAAAATTGGTTATTCTTGACAGTTTTTATTTAATCCTCACCTTAAATAACATTGTATCGCCCAAAATTTGGTCAAATAATTAATTCAGAGTTTACATCATTCTCTTTTGATTGGAGCTGCGGTTTTCTATTCAAGATTAAAATCCGTTAATGTTATTTTCGAGGCCAAACTGACCAATTATTTACTTCCCAGTTCTTGAAAAATTTGGAAATTTTAGCACTATGTTGCGGAAAGACCAGACTTTTGTCAATACTTTAAAAGATCTTTTAAAATCATGAACATTCTTGAAATAATTAAATGAAAAACGGGAATTTTCTTTTAGTTTTGCTAGAAAAAGCCCCAACATTTAAAAACTGCTCAAAATACCAAAATATTCAAGTCAAATATTTTATATTTAACTAAATATTTTCGGCCGCTCTACTGATAAGTTATCAGAAGGCTCTGAAAGTTTGTATCGGAGTGAGCATAGCCTCGAGATTCGTCATTCGTCCTATCACTAGTTGGTAGGCCCAGTCCACAGATGTTGAAGGTACCTGCCAGATATGAATGATTATCTAAGAAGGCATTATTGTTTCTTTGTTCACTAGGGTGGAAGGTTAGTGTTTGTGGTCATCCATCACAGAAACTTAAGCCTTCATCCTTCAGAGGAATTCAAGTGTTTTTCAGCATCGCACTCGCTCTGGATTAGGGAAGATTAGATCTAGATTAGGGCAAGGATCTGAGTAAAAGTCTCTCCATGGTTTACGATTAGAGTAACTTGTCAACAACGTTCTTCCTTCCATATTCAGCACACATACATGTGGTTTTAAACTTGGCTGCTCTTCATACACAAACCATCATAATTGAATGACGCAGATGTATCGTGAGGCTGCTCTCTCGTGTCCATTGTGAACTCTAATTCCAATGCTGAGAAGGCCTCCCTTCAAGACCGAACATCTACCTGTCCTCATCACAGATTGAAGTCCACAATTTGAGAGAGGCTTTCCTTTTCGTCTGTTTCTGAACCACATCCCGAAATCAGCCCATTATCACCCGGACCTCCCTCGCTTCATTCAAAACTCGTTCACATATCAAGAGATGCTCCGTTCCTAGCAACTCAAATACACGCAAACGAGTCGCCGAGAAGAAAGGATTCGAAGAGTTCATTTCGTGTTACCAACTTAGTGAGTTCTCAGTTCTCATCATGACTCGAGTGTCTGGCGATATCGTGCCGGTTCATGAGCAAATCAGTCGGATTTTGACGGAGGAAACCCCTCATCTGACGGATTTGGACTTGGGGAATGGCACACGGGTTAGGGAGAATACCAGCGACGAATTTGGGATTGTGCCTTGGATCCATGAGCCCTTGACCATGGACCCGAAGGACGATTTGGATGAAGGCTGGAAACGAAAGGCCACGGCTGAAGTGGCTGAGAAGGAGCAATGGCGTGACAGAGACATCCAGACCTTCCGAGAACTCGTGGAAAGTGAGTGCTGGCATTCGTATTACATGAGAGCCAATCTTAAACATATCGATTGTTAGCCGATGCTCAAAATTTTGCTCAAAATTAGGAATCTAGGTTACATTTACCCTGAAAGCAAAACTAGTCGTTAATGTTTGTTTGCTCTTTGCATTTCTGTTCATTGTCTGAACAAACGTTGAAAAGTAACTTCTAGATGTTCAAATCTTTGATTCTAGGCAATCATGATCGAAGAATTGTTTCATTGACATGTAAGATTCATTGCACGCTGAAGCGGTTTGGAGCGGCTTTTGGAACTTGATCCGTATCTGCAACGTAGTAATAGTAATGATTTCAAAAACACTCGTCGAATATGAGAAGCCACACCAGTGCATGTATCCAACACTTGTTGCTTCGTCTGAACAACTTTAAATGCAAGATAATCGATAATCGAGTGACTCTTACAGCGCCGTGATTTACAAATATTTCATAAGGTTTATAAATAACAAAGGAAAGCTTTTAAAACTTTGCATTTTAAAAATTCTTATTCTTCAGATGACGAATCTGTTCAATGCCCAACCACTGACGAGTTTCTTCTCAAGTTCCTCCGCGCTCAAAAATTCGACTACGACCGAGCCTTGGTTATGGTACCCGAAAACCACTTCCGTTGTGAATAAATCTAATTATGAAAAACTAATCTCATCCGTCTTTGCGCCTTTCAGCTCACGAGGTACTTCCAAATGAGAAAATGCGATCCCAAGAATTTTGAAAACGCACTCCCATCATTGGCCAAGTCCATTTTCTCTCACCAACAACAGACTGTTCTCCCTTGTCGAGATCAGAAAGGTCGCCGAATTTTCTTGTTTAGAGCCGGGATTTGGGACCCTTATCAAGTCTCACCGGGTGACATTTTTGCGGCCAATTACCTTTTGCTCGAAATGATTGCCCGTGAGGCGAAATCTCAAGTGGCTGGTTTGGTGATGGTGGTGGATCTGGCGGGATTCTGTTTCTCACACATTATGAACGTATCCCGGGATCATGTCAAGTCCGTAGCCAATATCATCCAGAATACATTCCCATTACGATTCCGAGAGATTCATATCATCAACGAGTCGTACCTATTTGATATCGTTTTTGCCCTCATCAAACCATTTCTATCGGAAACTATTCGAAGTCGAGTAAGAAAAAGTTTGTTGGACTTGTTATTGATATATTCAATTAAGTATCCTTGTTTTGTGTTGCTTCTTTAGATCAAATTTCATGGATCCAATATGGATTCTTTACACGCCTCAATTTCCCCATCAGTTTTACCTCTTGAATTTGGAGGACAAGCGGGTCCCATGGACAACTCCAAATTAGTCGAAACCCTCCTTCAAAACGAGGCATATTTCAAAGGTAAAACATTCTACTTTCAACAAATTAGGCTTAATTTGAAATGTAAGTTCGTGTGTCTTTTGTAGATCTGAATGAATTTGGATTCTTGTCGGATGTCGAGAAGGATTTACCCAAGTCCCATCCATATCAAGGATATTGCCTGGCATCCCCATCGGAAGAGCCTTAATGCAATGGACCATATCAAAAGGAAACTTTGTCGGACTGATTTCACCTCCGGGATGGATGTTATATCTATCGTTTTGCCTTAGTTTTAAACGGAAGCTTTCGCACCAAGTCAACCTTCAAGGCATTTTCGCAACTTTCTGATGTCAATCAACTTCAATCTATTTCGTGATATAATCATAGATTTTTATCTCCATTACAACAATGGATGCAACGTGAACAGGTATCTGACCTCTTTTGAGATGGCTGTCATTTGTAAGAGAAATACACGCATTTTTCAAACAAAGAAAATTATTTATTTTTTATGCTGCCCAATTATATTACTTGCAATCACCCATCATTTTCCATCACCCATTTCATTCACCCATCATGTTGGGGAGGATTTTTATTTGTCCTCAATGGTTATGGACGACTAAGTTGCTATTACGCATCTGACATACCTCTTTAAGCTTAACGGGTTCTTTTTGATGAAGTAATGGAAAATAAATTGACTTTAGAATTGGACTAAACTAATATGACCTAACAATCGAAAACAACTTCGTTCTTAAAACCTGCAGTGACTATTGATTTTCATTACGTACGGGATCGGTATGGACGAATAAAGAATACTCAGTAGAAGAATCACATAAAAATGGGGCCAAGAAAGGCGTTTACAAGCTGGTTAAAGGTTAAACCGAGTTACATTATCATTTCAATTCAAGGAAAGGACAAAAGCGTAATTAAAAGGGCGCCAATCGAATTTGAGTTGTGCTCTCCTGAATTACTCTTTGCTTGCTCGACAATGTCTGAGTTACTCAAAATTACACAAACGAATCGATAATTAATCCTTTAGATCGCTCATTCGCATTACTCAAGTATCATTGATCCCTAGTGAATGAGGTTGACAGGCAGAGTGTGTCTTGTTCGTCGATAATTGGGGCCCCATCCAACCATAATTCCATCCAAATGGAGGTCACTAAAAACAAGATGATTCGTGCAGATCGCCCTCGTGGCAATGATCCAGGATGGTATCTGGAGCTCAAAGAGGACATGGAATCCCTCGGTCAGGGGACCTCTGTTTCGAAAGAATTCTTCGAATATTGTCTCTCGGCCTTCACCGAGTCCAAATCCCATCATCGTTCGTTTCCTCTGGGATCATCCAACTCGAAGCTCAACCACTCTGCCGTGACTTTTCGAGAGTTACCCAAGGCTCCTCCCATGACCTCTACTCGAACTGGACTTGATCAGGAGCTGAAGGCCATTTGGGCCAAGAAGGACGAGAAGCAAGAATTGTCTCCGATTAAACTAGAATCGAACATCTTGGGCTTGTCCAATGTGACCCTGAGATCTTTGGAAGACGAGTCGTTCGAGCCATTCGACTACACCAAGGTAAAGCAGATAGAGATCTCTAGTGTGATGGCGTGGCTGTAAGTGATCTTTTTTTTCAGTTCGATTTGTCGCTGGACTTTCATAGTAAATCTACACCAGAGGTCTTCAATCGAAGATGCGACGACAATGCCTCATCTGTGAGCTCCAAAACGGAGAGCATCTACAACAAGACTATACTGTGCAAATATTATCTGAAGGGGTTTTGCATCCACGAAAGCAAATGCTCGTTTGCTCACGGCTTGAACGAGCTCAAGCTCACCGAGCGAGACAAGCTCAACAAGAGTCATAGTAAATTCAAGGCCGAACCTTGTCGGAATGTTTATGGTAAGATTGGAACTTCGAACGAAATAGACACTGCCAATATCTCAATTATCATTTCAGATTCCAAGTTTTGTCAATTTGGTCCCAAGTGCATTTTTGCCCATAGCATCGGGGAGCTACAGAATCCAGATAATTTCAGGAAGATCCTTTGCAAATATTGGGGTCGGCGACGTGATTGCCATTTGGCGGACAACTGTTTCTACTCTCATAGCAACCGAACCCAGCACTACCAGAAAGCTTGCCAGAAGTGATTTATACCTCTGGAACACCTACCGTAATCAAATGATCTCAATTTTTTCAACCTCGTGCAATCTTCGCCGGGTGTTTTAGTATCACTTCATTCCAGATTTTTATTACATTTGATCCTTAATGTAACCTCTGTAAAACAGTCAATGTTCTTCCAATTACAAAGTTTGAATACATCGGTCTACAAATTAGTTTATCCTTACCGAAGTGTGTACTGAATCGTTATCTTGGCGTCTGGAATAGCTTCATTTGGGCTTGAAGAATTGTATTAGCCTTTTCCACCTGAAAGGTTAGGATTTTCAGTTGAGTGATCTTTTATCGAAAGGGATATAAAAAAAGTAGCAGGTAGTGCGCTATAATAAAAGAGTACACGCATGTGCCATTTTGGTCCCAAGACGTCGGTTCCATTGTTCTGTGGTTCTTGGGTTCGACCTGTTTGAGGCAACTTTACCTATGCACTCTTTCCTACCAAATTGACGCTCATGATCTCGGCTTACCTTTGAAAGCATGATGTTTGACCTTAATAGCCTTTGAAGGCCAAGGTTGGCCAAAACCGTGGTGCCGGAAGATAAGCTTCCCGTTCTCCTTAAACCTCGATGTGCATTCAAGCCCAGTGCTGCTGTGAATTGACTCGATAATGTCAGCTCTTGATGAATCTCCACGCTGATTTGTATCGAGTTTCTTACTTTTTAGGAAAACTTAATCTAACTAGATACGAAATTGATTGGTGAATATTTAGACCGTCACTTGAAGCCATTTGAGCGTTTTCCTTGCGCACAATATTGCATTGTCATGTGAAATGACTTTTTTGTTGAACAATTATCTGGCAGCCCTGGTGAAGTTGCGCATTCGTAGCAGTCGTCAGGCTGACAGTGCTACACTGTTATGCCTAACTTTGTAAAAAGTTTTGATATTACACATTTAACAATAGCAACACCCGTTTTAAAGTCTCTCTCCAAACAATGTTGCGCGTTTTAGCCAGCTAGTTCAATCTTGTGGTTCGAGTTGGATTTTAGGCAGAGTTTTGCCATTTTTGTTTTTTAGCATCAAAAATCTGACCCTAGCTAGAGCGCTATAATAAAATTTTATTGTAGCGCTCTAACCATAGCAAAATTTTCAACAGGCTATAGACATTATCTACCATAATATATGGCAGCACTGCCAACTTGATTATCCAGTTTTTTAACTATCGATGAAACTCGAAATCGAACATTTGATGTTTTGAACAAAAAAAACAAAACCCATGAATATAATCTTGTCGCCAAATGATTAAGGTGTTATCCCCAATTGTATCACATTTTTGAAGAACTGATTTTTCGTGCGATTTACTCAAATGATAGAAAATGTTAAAATAGAAACGTCATATTTTTGTATGTAATTTACTTTCATACAGACACATATTTCCCCAATTTCAATGCATTGGGCGCACTCATCATCCATTGGTACACAGTTACAAGTTAAGCATGAATTTCGAACCCTTCCACCTATTCAGGTGGTCGGTAAATTCCAACCACCACGGCGTGGTCGCGCTCATAAGGCTCGAGTGTGACCTGTTCGAGAGGCTTCATACGTTCGCCTCTCATCTTCTTGACCTCGCCGGCGAATACGGCTTCTGCCTCGGCCGTGGAATCGATACAGTTGGCCTTGATTGAGATCACGAAATGGCCTTCGTTCTTGAGGAAATACTGGGCATTGATCGCCACAATTCGAGCCTGATCGGGCTGGGCCACGTCGGCGAAAATGGTATCCACCATGGGCACCAACATACGATATTTGTGAGGATGACGCGCGTCCTCAATGATGGGAACGACATTCGTGCGCTTTTTGGCCATATTGATTAGGTCACGGCCAGATCTGTGCGAGAACTCCACGGCATACACCATGCCCTCCTAAAATGGATAGAGTAAGTTAAAATATCTCCAATGAAAAATTGAAAATCGACAAATTGGTGAACGCTTTAGGTGTCGGCAGAGTTCTAGATCACCCGTCCTATTGAACAGGTCGGATGGGCTGGTCACGCGCTTTAATCTCGCAACATTGCAAAAGAGAAATCAATGATGTGAAGCCTCTGATCGTTGTTGCTGGTCATATTTTAGCATTCAACCAAGTATTTGGCACCCTTTTATTCATAAAAAGCAGGTTCCCTAGAGGGTGCAAATCAAAGTGACTTTCTAAAATGCTACTGAAGAACATTCACCAACGTGTACGAATGTGAAATCTAGAAGCGGGTGTCAACTAGGTGATATGAAACGACATAATTGTTTCAAAAATTCAAGTGCTTTAGAACTTACCGGTCCTACAACGTCAGACACGTGGGAGACACTGGTGCCGGAAGCGGCGCCCAGATACAGTACTTTCGAGCCGGGTGCGATGTGAATCCCATCCACGCCACCCAAGATGCAAGCCGCCAACTTGGACCGGAACGGGTTCCAGACTCTGTATTCAATTTTGCCCTTGTCTCCATCCTCGACCGAGATTCGTTTCTCGCCATAAACGGCCTCGCCGGGCACCAAATTGAGCGTGACCAGCGCGTCCTCTTTGCCTCGGGCGATAAACACGCCTCCGTGACGATGAGGTTCAACCACTACGGCTTTGGGCCCACCCCGACCACCACCCCGGGGTCCACCGCGACCGCGCGGGGCGCCACGACCACCCCCTCGACCCCGAGGAGAGAAGCCGCCACCGCCTCGTCCACCCCCGCGATCGCCAAAGCCACCGCGTCCACCGCCTCGACCCCCACGTGGAGAAAATCCGCCGCCACCGCGACCGCCTCCAAATCCACCGCGTCCACCGCCCCCACGACCGCCTCGAGGCGAGAATCCTTAAGAGAGAGTTCCACATTTTTACATCACGTGCATTGAGAAATCGGTCAATATCTCGGTCATCCGTGAATAATACGCACTAGCCTTTGATTATTAACTCAGTATGTGTTCACCGTATCCAAGGATGCTTCAAATAATGTTCATAATTCGTTAACTTACCCGGAGGTCCCATTTTAAAATCCGGTCTTTCGGCGTTGGTTCCTTTCACGTTCTCGATTCACACGCGTTTGAGAATGTAAACACTCGGCCACATGTTTCCTCCTCGAGATTCAGCTGAAACTACGGGGGAATAACAAGAACCATGAGAAATGATCCACCTGTGTTTCAATCCGTTCAGTAGGGCTGACTTGTTTTTTTCGATGCGGGGATTAATGCTGAAGTGATCGATTGAGGAAAAAATGCCTTAGCGTATGATGGAGGGCATGAGAAATCATGGCTGGATTTCATTTGGCCAAGTGTACTCAATGAGCCACTGACTCAACTCACGTCTTCTCTCTGAGAGGTCCAGCTTGCAACAGGTAGACTGTCAACTCCATCATTTTTATTTTTGTACAACCAAATTTACCATTGATTATTTGTTTGAATCATTCAGTTTCATAGTGTTACTTTTTGAGTACAAAAACGATGACAAACCGATCCCACCCACATCCCGATCACTTAGTGATTGGTACGAGGAAGAGTACGGTAAATACAAAACCAAACTGAGAGACATTTTGAATGTTGGGCTAAAGATTTTGCTTTCTCAATTAGTTGGCTATGATACAAACCCATCATGTGGAATCACTTTTGAAAGGCGCATTTCCAACGTTAAGCTTGGCGATCGATCAACGAACCACCAAAGGCGATGAAGTACAAAACGTAGCCTTAAACAAAATTGGAGACAAGAGTTTGTTCACCAAGGAATTGGAATTAGCTTTGGAAGCTGCGGAAGTGGATATTGTGGTGCATTCGCTCAAAGACCTACCCACCACACTACCACCCAATATGGTTATTGGAGCTATCCTTAAGTAGGTTTTATTCAAGTGGTTTTATTCAATGTGTCTATTAAGGAATTTATTTTCCAACAGACGAGAGGATCCCAAGGATGCCGTGATCATAAAAGATAAGTCCAAGTACGCTCATCTGTCAGAACTTCCAGAGGGCAGTGTGATTGGGACCAGTTCCGTTCGAAGAGCAGCTCAGATCCGTGCCAATTTTCCACATTTGACCATCAAGGACATACGCGGCAATCTGAATACGCGAGTCGAGAAGAAATTGGAAGGCACTCAGGATTATGATGCCATTATCTTAGCCTTTGCGGGTATTGCCAGAATGGGTTGGGAGGAAAAAATATCCCATGTGAGTAATGGCTAAAATGAAAATTGATTTTGATATATTTTCGGAAATGATCAAGTACGCGATTTAAAAAAAGCGAGGCAGAGCTTTTTCCGTTTCTTTAACCCAAACAAATGTGTATTACATATCCTGCCATTCTCTTTATGATTCTACATTATAATTGCATGTTATGTTAGCATTTTTTGAGATCTAAAGTTAGGGCTTCATAGAATTAAAATTGGGACGTGAAAAGTGTAAATGAAAGCCTCAAAAGAAAAAAATTCATGAAATCTACTTTTACTTCTTTTTTAATGAAAAGATAACAAAAATATATGTTTACTTTTATTTATCAAAAGGTAAGAAGGAAACCGTTTTTACTTCTTTTTTAAAAGAAAAAAAATTTTTTTCCAAACTTTGAAATAAGATTTTAATTTTTGAAAATTACCGTAGGCATAAACGAAGAGTACTAAAATTTAGAAAATAAAGAGATGAGGTGCGTACTTTAAATAATCATGCACAACCATTAGCTAAATAAGATAAAACTATGTACGTAGTTTAAGGACAGAAAATCAAGCAAGATGTAGTGGCACTCATCTGAGAAAGGCAATCTTCTATGTTTCAAGGCAACATGTATTTTAATATTCCTGTAATAGTTTTTGAGCTTCACTGCTTAATGTTTGTTTGCTGATACGTTTGCATTAATGTTTAAAAAACTACTATTATTTCCTCGTCTCGTCCCTTTTGCAGATTTTGGATGACGAGCATTGTTTGCACGCCGTAGGTCAAGGAGCCTTAGCTGTGGAATGTCGAGCTCAAGATTTAACCATTCTGAAAGCAATCCAGACCCTGACTGACCACGACACGGCCTTGGCTTGCATCGCCGAACGTGCTTTCATGTGCAAACTAGAAGGAGGTTGTTCGGCTCCAGTTGCGGCTCACGCCCAAGTTCAGGAAGGCGTGTTATCCATGAAAGGCGGGGTATGGAGTTTGGATGGTTCTGAAGCCCTTGTGGATGTCTCAAGTGTGACTCTGAGTGGAAATACCGCTCCACCCCGTGAACTTAACGAGGCTCAATATGCCGGTTTTGTGGGTTTAAATATTCATGAAGCTGACCTGCAATCAGCTCATGACCTAGGACTAAACCTGGCTGTGAAGTTGATTGAACGAGGGGCGGAAAAGATTCTAATGGAAGCCAAGTTGGCCAATGCCAAACCTTAAGTTTAATATTTTGTTGTCTCAGTGAATAGTTGGATTTTTAAGAAATATATATTTGGTTATCATATGAAGAGGGACCACTTTCGTGTGTTTGGAACATCGAAAGCCTGTTAATGCTTGTCGGGTTGTAAAGAGTGGCGGTTTCTCCTTGAACAAAAATCCGAATAAAAACTGACCATGAAAAACCCTAGCTATATGTCAAATTAATACAATGTTTTAACCGAACATTTTTACTACGCACAAACGATCTTGCCCATAGCCATTTTGATATATGACACCTCAGAATAAACGATGCCTCAACAAAAACACTCAAATTTTCCCTTCTTTGTGCAACTTAAGGCCAACATTTCACCATTTCCGGGGTCTTCCTCTTTTTCAAACCCTATAGAGTCCTTTAAGCGCAACCAGTGAAATGGAAAACACGTGCTACCTTTGAGCTTCAATACGCAAAAAAATGTTGTTACGTGTCTAATATACATTGAGAAGTTCGAAAATATGTCAAACGTTTGTGTCAGGGTGCAATATTTGGAGCTGTATTACAAAGGTGACCTCCCAGTCAGCTGCTCGTTATGATGGACCTTGTTTGAATCGCCATCGAGAGGAGAAGAGCAGCTATTTTTTTTTTTTGTAAAGTTCAAGACGTTTATTAATTGCAGAAACAGAAAAGTTTAAGACCTATCAAATGGACCAAATTGCTTCTCCACCCCTTCAATCCGATTATTGGAATTATTTTGGTAATAATCAGAATTATTTGTTTCTTAAAGCGGGTTCAGGGTCGCATTTGTTTAAAAAAGGTTAATGAAAGGTTGACAGCTCGCGTCTCACATCTGGTTAAGTAATTCCAATCATTCACCATCTTCAGGATCTTGGATGGAAATTTTCGAGGCTGCTGAAAATAAAAATCTTTTGAAAATATGTGATTTTAAGTTAAAATTCCCTCCAATTCAACGATAAAGAGGGATTAAATGGTAAATTAATTGTTCAACAATAAGCGACCCAAGGCGTGTGTTTGAAAGTAATAATTCAGATTGAACGCGTCTTTCAAACTTGTCTCCCAAATCTCCCTCTTAAAAAGTTGATAACCAATTAGCACTTCCCACCGAAACCTCTCTCGAAACTAGTTTGTCCCCACGTGACTCACGTTTGTCACTGACCTATAAAAGCCAACGGAATCTCTCGGATCACATCATTCGCTCGGTTACTTCTTCGTCACTAGGGTATTAACCTGTCGAAATGGCTCGAACCAAGCAAACCGCCCGAAAATCCACCGGAGGGAAGGCTCCTCGCAAGCAATTGGCCACGAAGGCTGCTCGCAAATCCGCTCCCGCCACTGGAGGGGTCAAGAAACCTCATCGCTATCGTCCCGGAACCGTGGCTCTGCGAGAGATTCGCCGTTACCAGAAATCCACGGAGCTCTTGATTCGCAAATTGCCTTTCCAACGTTTGGTGCGTGAGATTGCGCAGGATTTCAAGACCGATTTGCGGTTTCAATCGTCGGCGGTGATGGCCTTGCAAGAAGCGTCCGAAGCGTACTTGGTGGGCCTATTTGAGGACACGAATTTGTGCGCTATTCACGCCAAACGCGTCACGATTATGCCCAAGGATATTCAATTGGCCCGACGAATCCGTGGAGAACGAGCCTAAAAATCGAGAGATTAGTCTCGGATAATGTCGCGGTCACGTTAGCGAATCTTGGACTTAGTCCAAGATTATATATTTTCGAAATACACTTAGACCAGAATAATGTTCTTTGATTATTCACTTGATATCCCGATGTTGAAATCGTGGGTCGAATCTGATGCTACATACGGCTGGGTTGCCGAACGCTGCGGCGGTTAGGACGGTTACTCTTTGATGCATATAACCGTACCACAGAATTTAGAATTATTTTCCTTATGGGTGGAATTCATTTGACACGGCGGTCGGGAACCGCTGGTCGATCATTGGAAGGAATTTGCGACATTATGTGCACCCACACAGGCCAGCTGGTCATAGCCTACACCGGTTGCTTAAGAGTTGGTTTTAGGCTGTTCTAACTTCTCTACCATCTCGGTAAAAGGCTCTTTAAACTAGTGATGGGGGACAAACAAGAGATTGGGCAAGCTGTACTGGCACAATGCTTGGGCTTGCTGAAGCTTGGCATAGCTTGGGTGCTTGTACAAGTACTTTTCGCAGCTAACAGGTTTGCCAAATTTGCTATGAACGAAGAATAAACTTGCCATCCGAATCTCACTAAACCAGGCTGATTCAGCTAAATAAGGCCCATACCTTTGAAAGGATGTATTTTTAAGAAAATTACACACTTCAATTCTCTCACATGGGGAAATGCAAAAGATTTCGAGAATACAAAAAATATTTGGCATTTTACTTTTTCATGCCGGCAACTCTGAGTAAACGAGATTGTTCTGGAAGTGTGACTTCTAAATCTCGGTCTTGATTAGCCTCAAAAGTGCATTCATGTGTGGCCTAGAACCGAAACAAAAATACCATGGTTTTGCAAATGTTATCCAAATTGAAATATTTTTTTTGTATCACTTCCACTATTTATTGCTAAATTATTAAGGTCAAAAGATCATCGAAAACGCAACTTGACATTTTTTCTTCTAAGTCACACTGCAAGTGTCTTAACTCTTCAAAGAGCAACTGCCGGCAACTGCATCTTCCAATGTTCCTTGAGCTTGGGAAGTGTATTGGTGTATTGCCCAAGTAATGCTTGTCAACAACTTGTTCTTGGGTGTTTGTGATGACTCATTACTTGCCCAAGTCACATCACTACTTTAAACTTTACTAAGGGCAGTCTGGGGTCGCTAAACATGTCTTAAGATTCGTGTGCCCACAATGCAATAAGCGAAGAGTGGGCCCAAGAGCATGCCCTACGATGGAAGTTAGCTAGGAAAGCAACAAATCACTATTTAAAAGGCCTTCCTACAATCTTGTGCCCACGTTTTCAAAATAGAAAACGACGGTAATGACTTAAAAACGGCTTCACAAGACACCAGGATTCACGACGACCCTCTCTTAACAGAGTCCACCCTCTTCTAACAATGTTGCCATTGGTTTTTAATGCCGGAGATAAAATGATTTGGTCTAAACTATCCCTTTAGTTAATAAATGCAAATCCATTACTAATGCATTACCCCAAAAGAAAGCATAGTTCGCTTTGATTTAATTTAAAAAAACCGCTACTTCAACTCGACAAATTTAGGAGCAAAACGTTAAATAGAGATAAAATATTTATTTATTTCAGTCACTTCGTGAAAATAGGATTGGGTGTCCGATGAAATAAACCCGCCTTTTTACTTTTCATCGCGCTCAGATTTGCGGATGATTCCGTACCTCCAGGGCATCCAATTTTCAGGTGAACCAAGTTTCAACCACATCATATGGGAAAATACAAAAAAGTCCAAAAACAACGTTGCTGGAGACGGGGGAACCACGAGACTAAAGGCAGGCTGACGTGACTCGAAAGAGGTGGCCGATTAGTGGGAGAATAAATACAATCTTCACTCACTTCTCAAGTGGTTAACTAATTATGTACACACAACGGGGAAAACGGGGGTCAAAAGAACAAGGTCATGATCTACACGATGTCATATTTATCCGGAATGAACAAGGTCTCGGACGAATACTTGACAGGTGCCTCGGAATCCACATCCAAACAATCCAAGACCTATTGAAAGTAGAACAAATGGTTCATAAACCGAATTACTTAAGACTTAAACGTAACCCTGTACCTTGATTTCCGAATAAGTCTTCTTGGAATAAAAGGACACGTGGACCGGAAAGAAGTCATCAGCATTGCCTCCACAAGAGAATTCCATGCTTCCCGTCTTGTTGGAGGAATCGATCACAGGTAATTGCCACAGGAGAGCACCGCGTTTTTCATACGTGTAATCGCCATCACATTCGGCCACAACAGGGGCGTTCACACCATGCCTAAATATTAAAGAAGGTTCACTAACGTTATCAAAATATATTCAAACTTCAGAGAGACTTACGGGATGGGAATGGATATGACCACGTCATTCAGCTCGAGTTGTTCTTGTTCAAGTTCATATTCTATGTTCACATCGCAACCACCTTGTCCATTATCCGATGGCCAACAATTGACTGAAGCAAACGTAAACGATCAAAAGCCTGATCGGGATTCAACGGGTATCAAGAACTTACTGGAAATAGGAATATTGGACTCCTCGGTCGTGGTATATCGCCATTTGAGCACACCCACATCTGTGCTGAGCGGGAATGGCTTTCCCGAGTTCTTGAGGCCGATTTGGGCCCGGGTTTTCAGAAGCTCTTTGTCGATATTGGGATGGGTCTGCATTTGGATGCCTTTGTTCGTGGGATTTTGAAGTTGAAGCTTGATCCGACCAAATTGGTCATCTGTGATCCTCAAAGTCATGATGCCGGACAATTCCATAGATTCCAGTCCTCCATCGCGGTTGGCAACCACCGTGATCTTTTCTTCCAATTTGGCATGAACACTAAGAAAAGAGTGAGATTAATACAAAGCTTTGACGCAATCTTGAACGTTGTCAATCAAATTTGAACTTAAGAATAACTGTGAATTGACGAACACTTTATCTGACTAAATTCTACATTTCCTCAATGACAGGTCTCGATAAGAGCAAAATTCAACTGCTGGTGGACAATATTTTAATATCCAACTTTGAACGCCTTTAGAACATACCTCTCTGTTGGTATTTCGGGTAGAACAGGAGCTTTGGAAGCGGCTGGTTGTTGCTTGGCCGATATTTCCGTCATGACATTCACACCTTCAGACATGAGTTGATCTACAAAGCTGTCCACATCCTTGGCCTTACCACCCAACTTCATAGCCTTCGAGTTGGTGGTCTTTTTCCTGTAACATGATCGGCCGATTTTTTTCATATTTTTTTGACTAAAACCTTCAAACCATCTTTGCTATCGGTCTTACGCAGGAGCGGTGTAAGTTGGTTTGGGCGGTTCAGCAGGCGTGGACAATGTATCGCCAATGTTTGGACCAGGAGTGAACCCCCCTTGCCCACCATAACCAGACATGGGTGGACCTCCTCGACCCCCTCGTTTGGCGATTTCCATCTTCTGTCGATGAAGTTCCTTGGCCTTTTCGCGCATCTTTTGCTTGGCCTCTCGCTCTTGTGTCTGTCGAACAGCTTGGTACACTTTCTCTTCGTGCGAGTCCATCTCGACAAAAGTGCGAATCTGAGCGAGATTGACACTCTCACGATAGCCCAAAGCCACGATCTCGTCGAACGCGAATATGAGATTGAAGGCATTGTCCAAGATATCGGCCTCATCCATGTTTCGACAATACTCGGGCAACTGCAATCAAACAAGTCGAACAATTTATTATCGTTTGACTGGTATTCAAAACACTCAGGGAGTGGTAATTTCAGATTTGCGGATTATGTATCAATTCTAGAGAATTTTTTAACCCCTCTCAGGGTTGCAAATACTTTTGGGCTAGTCAATTCAGAAGGTATGAAGTTTGATTGTCAGGTAAAAAACAATCAAAAAAGACCAGCAGACCAAATCTGGGGCATTTTTTATCCCAAATGAACAGATCTTTTTTCATGCCTTAAGTTTTGAAACTGGAATGATTCGAGTGCTTTGTCAGAGATACCGTAAATTTGCATTCTCTAAATACAAGTACCTGATAACACGGACAATCTTTTTAAACTTAACCAATCAAAACTTCTTTGGCAGACTTTCTTAGTTTTTTTCAAACCTCTCTCTCTCAGAAAGAAATTCAGAAATGGCACTCACCACGCGAGCGAAAAGCCTCAACGTTTCCAAATCCTCGAGGATATTACTCGTTTTCGTGGTGATCAACAACATGTACATCTTTTCCATGGGTTGATACACATATCGCACGGACTCGGTCTCGACAAAAGTGTGTTGCTTCGTGGATGACGAACCCGGTCCTCCCGAACCCGAACTCGATCCCGTCGACGAAGACGAAGAAATCAGCTTGGGAAAAGCCGCCAAGAGCCCCTCAATCCGGGATTTGGTCATCTCCACAAACTGTCGGGACAAAAGAGCCTTTCCGGCTCTCGTGCACACGGCGGCCGCCAACAACACCTAAAAGAAAATATGATGACATCCATGGATGTACATGAATTAGAGAACCATTCTCACCATGATGACCGCAACAAACGCGAGATGGACCACACTCTGGGGTTGAGGCTATGAATCTCGCACAGGCACACCCGAATCCGGTTCACGGACGTGGATTTCCTCGGTGTCAAGTGGATTGGACACGATCGGACTGGATGCTGCTCTTTAGGCTCAGATGACGTGGAAAAGGCTGAGAATGCGAGTGAGGTTCGTGACCCTCTGGAGGAGCAAGAGAAGACGGAGATTTCGTGGCTTGAGTGAGAAAGTGGCTTATCAGGCAGGAGGGTCAAAGCCCAAATGAGTACGGGCTGAGTTGGCAGAGGCTGTCATGAAAATGGGTACAGTTTGTAGAGCTCGTCAGCTGTTTTTCGGAGGGATTTTAGTGGGAGATTGGCTTGAGTCGGGGGTTCGCTTTGGGAATAGTCTCGCAACCTTAGGGTAAGTTTTTGGTCCAGTCTGGGCCTCTTTTTAGGGTGATTAGAAGATGTGTGTATTACTGATGGGAAAATTAAAGTATACACACTGTGTATACTTTAATTTAGATTGTAAAGTAAAAGTCAAATCTGGATAGCTTCTTTAGGGGAGAGGATGGAGGCCGAGGTCGAGCAACAAGTCATAAGAGCTTAGCTGATCTTAATAATAGATTAGATAAAATTTTAAGGTGCTTAACCATATGAAAAATGCTCAAATGCTCTCTTTCTTGGTTCGTTTATAGTGAATTAGTCTTTTCGTAATACAAAGAACATTGAAATTTGAGGGAGTGGTTCAGAAAAAGAAAAAAAGAATAATATCGCCGTAACTTATAGTGATTCCGATTCAAGACACCATTTTGACAAAAAGCCGGGAAAATATAGGGTTTTGGAAGCTAAGAAAAGTACTGTTTCTTACGGCAAAATGACGTTCTATTTGGTTGAAATTGGGCAATATTACCTTAAATCACTTTTTAATCATAAACATGATTTAGTCAAACACATTTATCACAAAAAATGACTAATATAAGGGCTCCTATCGTTCTCAAACAACTGTCAATTTTGCAACCTTTTGATCATTGCATTTCATCACAGTCAATGTGAAAAGCTAGATGAAGAACTTATTTTTTTCGTTAAATTATAAATCAATTGTGGAAATATGGCCAAAACTTATCCGCAAAATATGCGGTTTTTACCTAAAATTGACGAAATATCGACCTCTCCAAAAAATTTCAGTTTGTGAGAATTTTTTTTTTTATATTTTTTCACATAAAAATGATGTTTCACATTTTCACTTCCCACCCTTTAGTTTTGACATATGCTCGACAATTCAAAATCGTTGTTTATGGTTTACATCAGAAAGGCATTAAGAGTAAAAGTTTTACCAGTATTTTACAAATTTGCATTTCGCAATCGTAACGCCATGATTGATATGATCCTTTGTGCTTTTAATCCTAAGGCAATTTGGGCAAAAATGTTCTCAACTTTCTTTTTTCGTGTGCTTAATCTGATCGTGGGAAACAAGGATTATTTTAACTTCGGTGTAATTATTTCAAAAACAGAATCTCTATTCCCAAATGGATCATAAATCTTTTCCAGCTTTTCATGACCGCCATGAATTCCCATCGGGCAGTCTCCCCACAGTGTGACTTCATCTCCCACATTTAAACTTGCCCGGATAAAAACCTCTAGATTTACTATTTCTCATAATATTAAGAATCACGGTTCAAAAATTATATAATCTAACCCACCACAATTACTCATTATCTTGACCCGTATCATCCGGCCACATTTTAGCATTATTCTTTTGACGTTTCACGATCTCTCCATCACCCTGTTTAAGGATCACCTGTTCATGTCCAAACCAAACAAAACACAACACAAACCATAACAATCTGTCATCGAACTAAACTCATCGCCAACCGTCAGTGAAAGATGTGGGACACAAAAACGCTTCGCTCAAGAAAAATCGTGTCTTTACCCCGTGCAACTATCCCGTGAAAGATCTCGTACTGATCCAACCATGCCAGATGTACCCGTAGCCGGGGTCTCGCCCATTTCTTCCCCGCCCCATGAGGTTGAAACCGAGAGTATCCCTCAACCAGAAATGGAACCTAGGGAAGAGGGTGAATTGGAGAGCGATGACGAGACTGAGGCCGAAGAAGAACCACGGCCAGGACAAGGCCAGTCGGATAGAAGGGCCTGGACTTCCTCCTATCGGTCAGATTACTTCAGAAAAGGTAAGGGAAGACACAAGATGGAAGAACATACAATTATGCGTATTTGATTTTTGTGAGGTCAGCAATTTGATTAGATTCCTGAGTCAGGCTGAAAAGGAGGTCAGGAGAGTTGTTCGATTGACTTAAGGGAAGCGGAGTGTTATTAGAGATATGTATCATAATGGAAAGCATGGATTTCGTTGTAGAAGATGATTGTTATGACAAAAGACTATGCTCTCTTGAACTTGAAAATGGTAAAAACACATTCATGTTGAGGCTTGTAATAACTGATTAGTTAACTCAAACGGGGTTTAGTTAAAGTCTTCATCCATAAAAAGTTGGTACGATTGGAAGATTTCTCGTGATGGAAATTTCACAGCCACCGTTAATGGCGTCATATTCACAGTTAATGACTGAAGGACTGAGGTACATTTTTTTGGACAAACAGACGTTTGATGCGATTAGGATTTAACAAGAAAGATGTTGAAAGGGGATTGATTTAGTTATCTTGTCATCAAGCCTTTGGACTTACATTGCCGTTTCTTAAGCATTGGCATCACCCTTCCTATTAGATCATTTTGAAACATTGTACTGTTAAGAATTACACGTGTGAATGGACATTTCTTAATCAGTTTCGAAAGTAGTTTTTGAATTTAGGCTCGGTGATTTGGCTAGAAACGCCTTATTTTCTGTTTTCATTCTTTTAAATATAATGAAACCAATTTTTTTGCATTAATGGTTTTGCACTTAATGCTGCCAGAAATCGCAATGGTGAATTACAAAAGGAAATACGCGCGACTAAATAAGGGTCAGGTCCGGTAAAGAGTGAGACCAGATTTTGACCATGTTGGTGTGGCAGAAATTCTGCACTTCATTCGATGTTACAATTCGATATATCAATTTATCGCATTGGCCTTCTCAGGGAGATTTCCGATACGGAAGAGGCACGACAGTTTGTTTCCTCATCAGAGCTATTGTTTGGACATGGGTCGATTTAGATCTTTTTTAAAAATTTATTAGATTTGTGTTCAGAAATTAGTACAAGAAAACGCTACAGAGAGCTTAAAATGGCTCTTTTTTAATATGAAAAATCATAGCCCACTACAATCATGCAATTGTTCCAAGAACACCGGTTTTCTCCTCAAGGCAAAGAATTCTATTTTCGTTCCAACTGCGATATTATTCTCTCTGATTTGGTCAAACTCAAATTTCAGTGTTTTCAGAGAGGTTCCAAGAGAACTTTGAATATACATTAATGACAATAAAAATTCCTTATGCCATGTCAGACCAACTTATTTCGGCAAACTTAGGAGTTGTCATCCAAGATGATGGAAAGTTTGATGAGCATATCCAGTTGAAAGTGGGGAAGGCATTTCAAACGTGCGGCTGGATCTATCGCACTTTCAAGTCCAGAGATAGTATAACGATGTTAACTATGTCGCTATACGATGCTAACTGTTACGATACTAACTTTGTACAAGTCGATTGTTCAACCGCATCTTGAATTTGCTTCCCCCATTTGGGCTCCAATGAGTTCGGCAGGTTTGCAAAAGGCCGAGCAGGTCCAAAGATGTTTCACTAGGAGCATCACAGGAATGAGAGAGCTCTCGTATTGGGAGAGGCTCCAGAAATTAGGGCTGCATAGTACCCAGAGAAGGTATGAAAGGTATCTGATACTGTATGCCTTCAAGAGCATTCATGGGCTCTGTCCTAACCCATGCTTTGAGATCAGTTGTAGCGATCGTAGAGGTTTTACGTGCGTTCTGAGAGCACCACGAAATCCAAGAGAATCGAGGCTAGTTCGATCAATGAAGTCCTCCTCTCTTCTTTATCGGGCTCCTTCATTGTTCAATTTGTTGCCCATTAGTCTTCGTCGGGAATATGTAGGAGCTGATCCTTTAACAGCATTTAAAGCAAGATTGGACAAATTTTTAAATACTAATCCTGACCAGCCCACAATTCAAGGGTTGTACAGATCTGCCAACAGTAACTCATTGTTAGATCAAATTTCATATAAACGGTAAATTGATAAACTATATTAATCATTATCAAACATTAAATACGGAAATTGTGATATCGCGGGTCAAAAAATATTTAGTTATGAGGATTTCAATCGTCTGAAGGTTTTGGTGGCAAGCCCAGTAAGTTGTTGTTGGCTCCTTTTGCTGATTTTTCAGCTGATATTTGGGTTAAACTCGTTAAACTTCTTCCTGGTATGACACAAGCATGACGAGAGGTTGCAAAAGCACCAGAAATTCAATTTAGAATTACTGATGATGCGTTTCCAGTTAGTGCGTTATGTTGCTATTTTGAACTTGGATGATATCATGTAAGGCTCGGAGACATATTCAGTTTTTCTGTGGAGCAGAAATTCCAGACGTTCCAAGGAGCAGGGTCAGCTGACGAGCAGCCAACAGCAAACACTATGTTGTGAAACGTCTGGGATTCTCACAGACCATATAATGGCTAGACCTCGCTTCGTGCGAGAAAAAGGTGGACAACTTTGCTTCATCAGCTGGTACATAACACTACACCCTAAAATGGTGGGAATTTCGAACTTTTCTAAATGTTGCCAGCGTGGCCAAATCCTGAACAAACTCAACGTACCGTACGTACTTTGTTCTCGACGCGAACGAGCGTCGTTACTTCTGAGCACGCAGTCGCCCTGAGATTTCGAAGCTAGCGCAACTGGACCAAGTGGTGTCACTTTTCTCTCGCCGACGGACCGGGCCAATGCGACATCTAGTCATTATATAATCTGTGGGGATTCTGCTCCGCAGCAAAACGGAATATTTATCCGAGCCTTAATTATATGTCTCTTGCGTTACAAACAATTGTTGTAGTTGGAGGAGTTAGAGGTTTAGGTTAAATGATGGCACTCTTCAAATAGTCATGAGTAGGGTTAGTAAATCTTTTTAAAGTCAAGTAAAGTTTCCAGACGTTTCAAGATGCAAGCTGTTCATCCCTCTAGATTTTCGGCTCGACGGCAAATCAACCTTTTTCTCCTAGCTCTTTTTATGTGTCACCAGGCCTGCATTGTGTGCAATGAAGTTGGATAGATTTAGTTAAACATTTAGTTAAGTGATCCAAAAATGAAATTTGCCATTTCAGGGAGCCATTGGCAAAAATGCTCACTGAACAGCTTTGCTTGAACAAGAGCAATGCTTGATGAATCAAGTCACTTGGCACCCTTGCTGCTTAACTAATGAAATGTTTCCAAAGCAAACTCCACTGACTAAAGTGGAGTGGCGTTTCTGTGCCTAGTGTTGTAGTAACATTTTTGATCAAAAAATTGTAAATGAAATACACCACCTGACAATGCTGATGACCTTCATGCTGACTTCCTGTTGTTTAACTTGTGTAACCCCAGATAACAGCTGACATGAAATCGTACATAGCGCCATTTAGCAATCTAATGCTTCTCTTATCTATGTCTTGTATTTAGATAGCTTGCTAGGTTGGATTACAGCTCTATGGAAACAGAAGTGTCACTGGGGTTAGGTCTGTGGAGATTTGCATTGAGCTCATTTCATCAGTTTGGAAGCAAGGGTGCCAAGTGACTTGATTAATCACAGATGCCAGTATTCCAGTTTTGAATCACATTATTAAATAAGACCAACATGAAATCCCATTGCGCACACACTGCAAGCAGGCTGAATCACGAACAATTTGGGAGTCACATTTCTGAACTGTTGCTTGGGTATTTTTTTTCCACTCCTGGTCTAATAAAACCAGAAAGAACAAGCCAGAACTGTTTTGTTCATATATTTTGTTCTCTCTTGGTCCATTAGTTTCTATTTTGGTTTGGTTGCCATGGCATTCAAATTTGAGAGCAAAATTTTCCTCGTCTCTTCCACCCAATCAAAGGTTTCATTTGATTTTGTATAGCCTTTCCATCATGAAGTTTTCAGTGAGAAGTCTCTACTATTCTCACTTTGGAGGTCAAAAAGTTGATTACTACTGTGATGGCAAATATTGGGGTGAGGATTTTGCCTTTCGTTATTCGAATAACTTTAAATATCGCTTAAGTGAACGGCGTGACCACTTTTTCTTGGGCAAGTAGGGCTAAGGCAAATTTGCAAAATGCAACTTGCTCCAAAAATTGCAAGTTTTTGCCCTTTTAGTCAAATTTAGCAACCTTTCGATTATTTTGCAACAAACAACAAGTTTTGGATTTTTTGTCTCAATCAATAAAGTTGTGGAGGAAATTATTCGAATAACATACGCCTTAAACACACTTTTACAGTACCTTTACGGTACTGAAAAATCTTATCAAGTTTGCATAGAAATTCCGAAACACCATGAGATGTGTCTGACCCAGGAAACCTAGTGGAACAGCTTTGATTTACTTCTTGCATCTAAGTCAGGTCTATATTAAAAGTTTTACACCTATAAACCTATTAAATTAGCATTGTTTTGAAAAACTAATCAACACATTTTAGAGCTGCCTAATTGATTATTATTGAATTAAAATCAATTGAAAATATATTGATCAGCTGTTGAGTGATTAGAGTTTAAGTGGCCGATTGTTTACCTCAAAAAGCAAAAAAACGTTCCGGGTATGCGAAAACCCAATTCCCAAGAAAATAATGTAGATTTTTAATCTTGTAATTTTTTTTATTCTTCATTTTGGATGTTCTGTCATCCAAAGACACATCTGTTCTGTTGATTTCCCTAAATTTTTCAATGTGTTATTAAAACTTAATGTAGTCAAAATAATTGTAAAGAGTTTTTTCAAAAACATGAACTGAGTACAATTTATGTTATGTTATTTGTTAATTTGACCTATTATTGTTGACCTCGGATGGTCAATAAGGAACACTTTGCAGAACTTCTATCAAATTAAGTGCAAATTTTAACCAAAGAAATTTTTCAACTTCAGCGCTAAAAACTGCAGCTTTGGCCCAAAAAGCAGCAACTTTATCCAAGTCCTACCAATAAGGCTAGAGAAGTCAATACATAATATTGAGGAAAAATATGTTGATACTAATCTCAGAAATCCGTAAGCAAATGCACAGAATTGGTTGAATTATTTAGTCCCGAGTTTATTTGTAGTGCCGTTGGGCTAATTGGAACACTTTTGTATCATTTTTTTCATAGCCTGGCAAAGATTCAGTTTAATAAGAAGTGCAGGGGGAGGTTTGAGTGATCTCTTCAAAAATCTTATCGCGGGTGGATGAAATAAGAGAAAAGGCTTGTTCGACAAGGGTATGCGGCTTATACAAATTTGGGAAGTGGAAAACAATGAACATTTCTCATTGTTTTCTAAAATGAATGGAGGTTGTCAAAACCTAGTTGTTTATTTCATGCAATTTTTGTGCTATGCCAAAATTATAAAAAATAGACTATCGCAAAAAGGGACCTCAAGTGGCCAAAAATCCCGTCATCTGGAGTGCAGATGTGGAAAATGTCAAATGATTTGAAATTGGTGGCAGTCAACCGGAAATTGTAAATTATTGTGTGAAGAAATAGTTTTAGCTTTTAAGGACATCATGATTTTTGCCTCATTTTTAAGTTATTACAGTTCTAAAATGTCAACTTTGACTTCAAAATCAGTCAACCTCTACAATCGGGAGCAAGAGAAAAAAAGGGGAAAAAGGAGAAATATAAGCCCTTAGACTTATGGATTTCCGAACACTGTTGTGACAAACAAAAGCAGTGGTTTTTTTTAAGTTTACAACTTTTCAAGTTTGAATAAATGGCTACACAATAAAATCAAAAACAATCGCCAAACATATATAGGTTACGCATTAAATGAAAAAGAGCCATCTACATACAGAGGGTCACTTAGTACAGGCATGCACTTGACGTCTTAAACTGCGAGAGTCTATTAGAAGTATCTTTTTGACATGTGTATTGTTACCTATGATAAGGTAACATTTTTTAACGGTGCTAAAGTTATGGATAATTCCAAAATCTATTGGACAGTGCTCTCAAAAAGTTTTTGACAGAATTCCCCAAAAAGTCGTAAAAATCACCTGAATTGATAGGTTAAGCCAAAAACTAGCTAAAAGTGGGGAAAATACCCAAAAGGTTTTCTTCTCATTGATAGTCTTAACACCCAGGGTTAATAGCCATACAATTCGGAATATTTTGATAGCCTTGAAAGAAGAGATTTTATACAATAACTTGTTTTAATTGGACAGCTTTTAAGTCATAAGTTGACTCGATTTTCAACATAGGAGCAGACTCAGTAAGTCAGTAAATGTCTTGCATGACTGAGGTCACCCATTGCAACTCGCGTCCTCTCAATTAAAAAGGCTTGAATCAATTACTAATGACTAGGGCTCGAAAAAATATTTGCTTGAAACTGACAAAATAAATGTGTTCCTAAAAAGCTCAAAGTACATGAAAATTAAGCCGGATATTTAGTGAAATTTTTTTGACAGCGCCATCACTTGGTAGTTTTAATTTCAATTTGATTCTGTGTGTACCAACTCACCCAAAATATTTTTGATCAATGTAATGAGTCGTTTTGGGAGGCCCACTTGACACCTAACGTAACTGATTTAAAGATAGAATTTTTAATTTGTCTCAACAGATGGCGCAGTTTTTGTGTATATGTTAGTGGTGATGGGTGTGATTGCTTAATTTTAGTACAAATAATACATTGTATATTGGATATACATTGTATATCATTTGCCAGAAATCTCTGCATCACATACTAGCCTAATTTTATGTTGTGGTTAAGTCCTTGTAAAAACCCTTTTAAAAGATTCCAGGATCCCGGGTACATTTTTCATTTGAAAGAAAGTTTGACTGGTTGAAATCAACCAACCTACAGTTCTGTATAGACAGATATGTCACTTCAATTAGGTTAGTGGAGATTTGTTTTGAGCTCAATTCAGTAGTCCAGCAACAAGGGTGCGAGGTAACTTGATTCTTTATGCATTGGTCTTGTTCGAGCATAGCAGTTGAGAGAGCAATTCCGCCACTGACTCCCTGAAATCGCAAATTCCAGTTTTGAATCATGTAACTAGTTGTGCTCAATGTCCCATCCCATCGCACACACAGTGCAAGCTTGTTGAATCACTAACAATTTGGGATTGACATTTCTGTGTATATAGAACTGTAAATCAACCCTGTCCAGCGCAGTGTTGACACTGCCAAATCAATTATTTAAGGTCAGGCTTCCAATTTTCACCCTTTCAACTTTCACAACCGCTCCTTAAATTTTATTAGTTGAAGGCGTTCATGAAATAACAGTGGAGTTACTCCTCTTTTTCCTATGGAAGTTAATGAATATCGATATTCATCGTTACAAAACCAACTGAAGAAAAATTGAGAAGGGAAACTCATTTCACCTTTATTCAAAATTTAAAAAGTACTTTGCCAGTGTCTAATGGGCTAATGGCTCCTCGAGCGATCCCGTCGTGCGGCCAGAGATCAATCTAGCCTGATTAACACTTGTTAATCCAAGGCAGAAGTAAATGACTCTTTCATTTGGCCAACTGTTTATTTACAAGTCAATCAACCAATCTATGGTCGACAATCTGGCATTTATCTGTAATAAGCCGGTAGCGCTTAATCTTGCGGAAAAAGCAAATCCGATTAATCCCAACCTATCTCAACAAACCTCTTCCTCATCCCTTGGTACACACACCGATTGCGCATCCATTCTCCAAGGTCTTTTTCTTCACCTTTGTCGGCCATCCGATCCTTGACTAAACTTGTGATCAAGTGTTTAACTCCATGCATGCATGCATGTGTGAAGTGAGTGAAATATGAAACCGAGAGTCCTCTTGATTCGTAACGACTCGCGCTTAAAGGACGCACAAACTGGCCTTGTTCTTGCTCGTCTCAGCTTTCGTTCCTCACATCTGTTCTCCCGAGTCAATTTCAAAGGTGTCAGTGATTTAAAACTGTAGGATCATTCGATTTATAGGTGCCCAGTCTCCCTTTAATCCAATTGCTTCCTCATCTCGTGGACGACGTTCGGAAAAAGGTCATTCTAAGTCATCCAAACTATTGCCCGCAGAAAATGAAGCCTCTTCTTTGAGTCAGTACGATCCTCGAGGCTCACCGAGAAAGAAAAACGAGGCTCCCGAATCGAGGCCAAGGCATGGCTTCCTAGATCGGACCTCGAGGCCAATGGACAGGAGGTCGGATGATTGGTTTAATTGTCAAGCGGGTTCAGGTGAGCGAGGCGGCTCTGTTTGTAGAAAGGGCTGGGTTTGATACGTGTCCGATTCTCTGTGGGACTTGAAACGAGCGACTTCAGGAGAACGGTGTTTATATTTAGAAAGCTTGCGGCTCCGTGGGACTTTCTTATTCTTCTTCGATAATTGTAGACAGGAATGAGTTTGAATTATTAATGGCGCAATTTTTGTTCCACCTTCACATTCACTTTGTTCTCTCTAGTGGGATTGAACGGTGTTAGTACTTTACTCACGTTTTTGTTTCAACTTCAGGATCAAAAATGGTATCGCGACCACCGCCGGAACTCGTGGATCTCAAGGTGACGGATCTTTTGTACCTCTGGTATGTGTCCGAAGGTGTTCGAGATGTCCTGGGAAGCCAGCAATGGTTGGAGAAAATGCGGACGGGCAAATTTCCCGTGTTTTGTATGTTCGACAATGAGTTCTGTACTTACTACTCGAATCAGACCAAATTGAACAACCATTGGCTAAAGAACCCCGCGCATAAATCCGATATCTCGGCTCTTTTGCGGAAGGGACGACAAATGGCCGAGCAAAACACCAAATACGATTCGGGTCCTCGAGGCAAATCAAGATCACGATCTCCAGTCAAACGGAGTGAGTCCAATTACCATAAGCCTTGGACAGTGCCCGGTTCTCGTCACGATTCGACAGAACCTTACGAGACTTTGACCAATTCCGAATTAGCCATGACGAATACGTGTCTGTGTCGACATTGTGGCGGTCTCTTTGATTCACACGTTAACTTGCGGGAACATCGGGAACAAGCGCAAAAACAGGGCGGAAGTTGCCCCAAGTTGCCCATTAGAAACAAAAATTCAGCACGCCAAACATGTAAGCAAAGTTCGATAAAGTTCTCGCTTTGCAACTTTCAAACTTACTTTTTGACTTATTGCTTTCAGGTTTTCGGTGCAAGCAATCGATGAGCTTAGAGGATTATACGAAACATAAATCTGATTTACTGCAATATTGTTCTCGGTTTCGTACCGGTCCAAGAACGCCATCGCCGTCGGTTCCGCCAGAACGTGCCTCTGTTTCACCCGTGTCATGTATCAGTGCGTCAGAAACCGAAGTCAACTCTGCTATTCAAGAACCTAATGTATCATCTTCCCGAATCCGAGAATCTCCTAGCTCGCAATCGTCAAGCTCATCCCCGCCAATCAACCCATTGAACAGCCCTGGATTCGCCGTTCATTTCCCTTCTTCAGTCCCGGTTTCGAGCCCAGGATCGATCCGTGATGAAATTCCAGCCCCTACGACTAGTATTGCCTCGGAGCCTACGGATATTGCGGTTTTGGCTCCAAGTACTATCCCTCTTCCCGTTCCTCCTCCTGCTCCAATTCATTTTGACAGAAATATCCCGCCTTATCCAAACCATGTGCAAGCAATTCAAGACCGGATCTCAAACCCCTTGAACGAGGTGGATAATGTGGGACGTTTCAACGTGTATGAAAGTCCTCCTCGATTGCAGGAGGAGAGTCAGGTGGATGGGATAAACGGGTCCGACGGACAAGGAGCTCTTCGAAGATTGAAACGCCCGCTTGATCTCCCTGTTCCACCCGATTGCAACTCAGTTCTGTCCCAGAGCCTCGAGAAAGCCCACAACAGCAAAATCATTGCCTCGTTGAAGAACGAAGCCAAGAGATTAAAGGCTTCCGAAGGACCTGTGTTGTCAAGGGATCCCCGAAGACCTCAGATTCCATCTTTACATTCGCCACCAATAGTTTCTGGAACCACCCAGCAAACACGACGCTATTCATTCGATGCCATCCCGACCATTGGATCTAGGAGGATCTCTGGGGAAGTGGCCTCGCCCATTTTGGAACCTTCACAATTGAGCAAGTTCAATATGGCTATGCCGAATCCCCTCATCTCACCCATTGGCCAAAACCACGATATTGACCGTGATTGGCAAGCATTTCAATCAAGACAACTTGAAGAGCCCAAGGACACGACCAAAACTAGTCACAGAGATCCAAGACTGATGGCAAAGTCAAATCCGAAGGAGTCTCCAGCACTCATTCAACGACCTGCCATAGAACTACCTTCACCCTCCGAGCTCTTCAATGTCCCTAAATCCAATAGCGTACCTCGACCATCATTGGTGAATAAGTACAAAATCGGTCGCGTTAAGAGGATTGCTCCCCCAACGGAGGCAAGCACTTCTCCTCAGGTTCCTCCAAAGCCAACAACAGCATCTATTCCAGTGAAACATGCGGGATCGATCAAGGATTCCACTCCCAGGTCATCCTATGCTCTACCGGCACCATTGAAAAAGAGTCCCGAAAAGATTATTGGAATCCCTTCAACTCAAGTTAAACCTCAACGTCCCAAAGTACCTGAATCTCCAACCCTTGTGCGGCCACCTCAAGCGTCCAAACCAGGCCCGAGCTGCTCATTTGAGGATGCCTTAGCCATGCCCGATATAAAGAAACCTTCGGCCAAAAAGTCTTTGCCGTCCACAAAAGACGTGAAGAAAAAGGATTCCAAGATTCATCGAACTAAAAACGCTCAGGGTTTGACTAAGAAACCCATTCGAAAGGTATCCAGAGCGATGGAAGTGGAAAGTGAAGGAGCGTCTGTCGATAACGAGGTTGTGTCCGATCTTGCTGTCAAGCCCAAGGAAAACTTAAAAGTGATTCGAGTTCGGAAGGAATCTTCAGACAAGTCTAGTACTTGCGACGAATTACCAGCTGTCGCTAAGAAGGTTCTTCGAGAACCCAAAGATAAGAAAACGAAAAGTAAATCGTCCTCCAAGATAAAAAGGAAGGTTTCTAAATCGGCCCTATGCGATGATGAAGTGCCTGAAGAGCCTTCAAAATCCATCGATGGCCAAGAAGACGAGTCCGTTTGTCCTATCCAAAGCAATCCCGAACCTGGAACGTCAAAGAAGACTGAAACGACGGATTCAAGCTCGCTTGACAAAGAAAATGATTTGGATATTGCTCCAGGAAGTGGGGAAAACCCAGATGATTCAAATATTGGGATCAACCCAAACACGGATCTCCGGGCCTCCCGAGAAGAAACAAATTCCAAGGATTGTCATAATACCGATTCAGATTTGACACAGGGTAGTGAAAAGGACTTTTCAGCAAACGATAATGAGCCAGCTGACAAACTAATTGCCATTGATAGTGCTAAGGAATCTTCATGCCGTAGCAAAGATTTGGTAAGCGTTGAGGATCCGAAGACGAGTGACAATTTGATAAATACTGTGCGCAATCAAACAGAAAATGAATCTCATCCACAGCCAAAAGAATCTCTCAACCACTCTATTGATAAGGAGATTGTTGAACCCGTAGCAGCGAATGAAAAATCTCAAGAGCCTCTTAGCCTTGGTTCCAAGGACGATTCAGTGCTTCAAAAAATTGAAATTAGAACCGAACCATATGTAGAACCCAAAAACGTTCCGGAGAAGAATCTCGATACTGCAACGACTGAAACCGAACAAGAGAATTTTCAATCAAACGAAATTGATCAAATCGTCGCAACTGACAATAGTGATGTTAATGCGTCAAATCAGGACGACTCCAGTGTGCCAGAACCTAACGATATTGTCAAAGATTTAGATAATACCCCAAATTTGGATTCAAATGCCAATGATGATACCCAAGAGCCATTTCTTCTGGCCAAGAACACCTCCATTGGTGATCGGGAAGATCATGATTTTTCCACCATTTTGGATCAAGGTTTCCGAAATCAGAAGGAGGGTGACACTCTGTCCAAGGAGAAAGAGTCATGTTCCACAACCACAATAGATAAAGAAAATTCAGGCAATGTCCCAGAAATCGGGGCAGAGATTCAAAGTACGGAGGAAGTGGAAAACCGGATGGATACCACGTGTCCGACAGATGCAAATAATGAGCAATCCGATGTAAGTATGGATATCCAGTGTCAAGACGAGGTATTTTCGGAGAGCGTCGAAATGGAAATGGATATCCAACGAAATATTGAAATTGGCATCGAGAACCTCGAGACGGATCTGGGTCTCCATTGCCATGAGGAAGTGGTGGGCGATGAAACCCCGAGAACTGGAATCGAGACCCCACCCGAAACCCAACTAGTGTTCCCCCAAGAGACTCAAATTGAACCTTTCCTTATGCCAAAAGAGCCGATTATGGACCCCTCAAATGGTCCAGAACCCGTGTCAGAGACAACTAGAGTAGCTACAGTCTGTGGAGAAGAATCCACGAAATCAAAAAGCTCAAATCCTAACAATGTGACGAATGCAAAGGATTCTCCTGCCTCTGACTTTGCTGAGCAAGCACAAGTGTCAAATACACTTGATCAGCCAGAGCCTGAAAAACATGTGGCTGGACCTCAAAGTGTAAAACGAAAGCGAGGAAGACCGAGAACCCGACCAATCGACATGAAAGCCAAGAACGTTCGAGCGAACAATCCCGGAAAAAGAGGCCGGAAACCATCCAAAGGACCTCTAAGATCATTACAAGAAGCTCTCGGAGGCGAAGACCATGAAGAAAACAGCTCCAACAGCGTCAACGACCAAGATTCGGCCCCATTAGTGATCTACAAGAACGAGGTGAACTCCATCGACGATTGTCCAAAATGTGGAACCAAATTCGACCCAATCTTGGGACGTTACTCTATGAACATCATGACCTTCGAGATCTCAATCAAATGCCTCATCTGTGATCGTTATGTGACCATACGTAATGCCTTTGACGTCAAAGAGCGATCCCTCATTCGCTAAATCTTAATGCCGAAGACAAAGCGCTCTACGAGTTCCAAATTCAAACATTGTGTCAAAACTATTACTAGTTCATCCTCTCCCTCCATATTGTGCTGTACAACAAAACAGATAATACAGATAATGAGAATATAAACTTCAAGTCAAGTGTGCGATTTTATTTCGCTTTTTCAAATGTACACTAATCAATCATGAGTCCGTCAGTTTCGGCGATCGAATCAGCCCATCCATTGTGGATCCAAATGAACGGTCCATTTGCGTGCGTTCCCCTGGAACCGCAACGGTAGCGTAATGGAGAAGCGAGGGGAAGAGAAACAACACGAAGGGAGGAGATCAGATCAATGATGATCACGATGATCTTCCACCCGACGGCATTCATCCCACGTCAATTTTGAAATTACGAGGTCGAGCGAAGGGAAGGGGGAGAGGGAGGGGACATAGTAATGGCTGGGTCCACGAAAGAGGTGGAAAATGAAGTGCTGTAGTTGCCCCCGTTTTCGAAGCACTCCAGACTTGATACTACGTGGGGTTTCCTTTTTGTCCGAATTTTTCGGATTGATCGGTTCAATTTGCAAGTTTGTTCTTGAACGGACAAGAGACAAAACGTCCGAGAGTAGCTTACGGTAAAACTAAAGGCTTTATAAAACCTTTAGGAAAAACCACGTGATCAGGGACAGGAAGTTAAGACGAATAAAACTGTCAAATTAAACGAAAAAAGACGAATAGAATTGCCTGATTAGACGAAAAAAGACGAATAAAATTGACCAATAAAACGAAAAAAGACGAATCAAATTGACCGATTAAACGAAAAAAGACGAATCAAATTGACCGATTAAACGAAAAAAGACGAATAAAATTGACCGATTAAACGAAAAAAGACGAATAAAATTGACCGATTAAACGAAAAAAGACGAATAAAATTGACCGATTAAACGAAAAAAGACGAATAAAAGTTCCCAACAGACGGAAAAAAAAAGAAAAAAAATACTTGCAAAATGGAAAAAATCGAATTAATTTACCAAAAAGACGAATGAACCTATCTTATAAGAAAGAAGAAAAATTAAATGCCCGTCCAGACGAAAAAAGACGTTTAAAGCTGCTCCCACAAAATATGTCCCTATTGATAAGGACCAATCTGTCTGAACTGATCTGACTGTCAAAAACGGCGAAATCTAGAAAATTTGAAAAAAGGAAGTACCCAACAAGCAAGAATTAGCCAGTAGTACATATGTCAAATAAAAACCAAGAGTTAAAAATGCCTTTTTAAAGGAACGTTTTTAGTACAACTTAAATCAGATTTGCAAATCCAATAATTGCTCTGATGACCTTTTTTAACTCAAATAGTAATCTTTTCTTTCTGTTTCTATCGAGCAACTGTACGAGTACAAGTTAATTTATAAGTGTGAATTGCATTTTGTGTGTGCAAAACCGCAACTGACAATCAAATTATTACATTGGCCTTTGATTGGTGGGGTTGAACTTTCTTTCAAGTTTTTATTTGTTGGAAAAAAACCGCTGCAAGCGCTCGAAAAAAGACGAATAAAATGCAAATTAGACGAAAAAAAATTCGCGACGAATAAAGGCAAAAAAGACGAAAAAAGACGAATTAGTTTATTCGTCTTAAGTTCCGGTCCCTACACATGATCATATGAATAAAGGATTAAGTGGTTCACCACAACCAGCTGCATTATTGATTCCTATAATGCAATCAAGTCATTCGTTTTTGTTTCAACCCTTAAGATTTTCTCTATATCATATGTGGCAAGACCGGCAAGACGAACTCCTTGAACTTCTTTTTCGTAATTTACACTAGTCAACGTCTGGTGCACTCAAAAGTTATTGGTCATGTCAGAGCTTTAGGAAACTCCAATTTATTTGTTATTTAAGAAATTGGGTTTCGGTCAAGACTGCAGAATGCCTTATTGATTTTTTTTTTGGATTCAAATCAATGGAGTGGAAAGTTCGAGTTTACCCCCAAATGTAAAAAGAGGCTAAAAATGAAATATTAGTGTGAACTGTGAACCAGATTGCCAAACTTTGTTGCGGTATCCAGACCATAGGTAGATTGGACTTGTGACTCGTTAAAATGCAGGATTTTGGGATTGATGTTAAAAATCACAATCTTATCCCTTATGACCAGCTGTTATTTTGAAACATTAATTAATAATGAAAATATTTAGTCTCCATGTTCTTTTCAGAGCAATTGTATGTACGAACAATCATCTGTGAATATCAGTTTCCTCCTGTTTTTAGAGTCATTGTCGTAAATGTTTTTCTGAAGGCAAAATGCAATTAATTTGCACCATTTGGTAGTAATGCCATCTTATCCTTCAAGGAAAAGTCAGCCGCAAGTTGTTTTAAAGGCCGATGCGTAGGAACACGAACATAAAAAATTCAAAATCAATAAAGGATGTCATCTTCATCACGTTTAAATTGTTGAATATAAACACGTTAATTGACAATTTTAACTAATTTCATTACCGCTAGAAGAAATAAAACCTTATCAAGTGGATTTCAAATCAAACTTGTATATTAATATGTATTTGTGGTACGCTAACCGTGTCCCTACCATAACTTGAATTCTGAACTACAAAAAGCAAACCATATCGACATATTCAATTTAGAAAGTTCATGTCACAGGGATTGCTGCTAAGAAAAGTTATTTGGTTTTGATTTGCTTTATTATTACTTTTTACAACCCGAAAAGGGCTAAGTTATAGAGAATTTGATATACTCGTACGTAGATTTTTGATAAATACGAGTATGTGTAGATTTTTGATTTGTTGCGATCTTATTCAGACGAATATTTTCTTGTTAGAATGCGTGCCTTCGGTGAAAGAAGGACTTATAAGTTTGATAACTCGGTCTATATTGGTTCACCTGAGCCATATTTTTGCTCGTTTGTCATAAAGATTGAAAAGACCTGACCATTTCTGTTTGTGCCAGAATGTGTCCAAGCAGATGAAAATTTTCAGATCAAAAATGATATCGTAGTGTCACCATCCCTGAAACAGTGCATTGATTACACTAAAAAATGTACTTCAATTTCGTATACAACTCTCTAGGCCGTTCTTATCTGAGTGTTACTGACAATGGCAAGGATATTTTTCAATGTAATGCATTCCATGGAACGATTCCTTGCATTTCCCTCAAAAGTGGCATTGGTTGGTTCCAATTTGGACTGTCCTTTTTTTATCAATTTCAAGAATCCTCGTCTAACTTCAGCCACTTTCCACTCACCCATCTGGTGAGGCCATTCTTCTTTCTTCCAAGCAATAGATGTCTAGAGATCTAAAATATGCATCACCATCCTAGGGTCGATCCATTGGCAAGATGGGTTGTTGGATGGGGAAACTGGATTCAAAAATACTTCCCCAAAAATCCTCCCCCTCAGATTAATTTAGAACACCAACTATTGCACAATTGCAGTTGTTTGAAAATGACCAAAGATTTCTGTTCAAAGTGATCTTCGTTGTTTTGTCATGTTTTATTCTCAATAGAAATTACATTAGGGAGTGAGTTATCCCAAAAAAAGGAACGATTAACCCGTTTTTTGTGATTTTAAAACCTCTGAAAGAATTTCAATAACGGTGAGTAAAAATGCGTCAATAATAAACATGAAAACTAACAACCGAAATATTGACCTCCAAGATCAACGTGTTCAAGAAGAGAGTTGAACAATCTCTGCGACGAATTCGAGGATAATTAATAATCTCACCCATTTGTTCCGACTGTTGACTCTGGAATGGACGTCCAATCCAACAATTTTCTACGGAAATATTATCCCCTGCATTTGCTCTCCTTCACAATGACTCATCTCCGTACGATTTAACATGGATCAACCCTTCGCGAATCAACATTTGTAAATCTGTATCTAGCTAGATCCATCAAGAAAATGAGTTACGTAGAAAAAATACTTACAACTTAAGATGAAATAGGTAAATAATAATAATAACAAAAAACAACCAATAAAAGTAAACAAAACATCCTAAACAATCAAAGCTTTAGCCGAACGGGTAAAAGGATCAATACACTCATAATTCACAAACACAGTACGTATAAAAACATGTGTATTTTTGTACTTGTATTTACAAAATACCCAAATGTTGCAATAAAATGTATCATAAATCAAAATGACACTTCAAAAACAGGTTTGCAAAATAAATAACCACACTTGTTAATTTTTACTGTTCTTCCAAAAGTAGGAAAAAAAATTATAATAAAATCATACAATTTACGCCTTGCATGAATCGGGAATCTTGTTAATCTTTTGAGTTCTCATGTTCCCTTGTCTTGGACAAAAGAATGAAAAAGGAGACGAAGAAGTTTGATGAAGTTTCTAACAGATGGGCCAGAGTTGTTTCATCATAATGCGACACCCTTCAAAAATGCAAAACAAAATTCTCCCCCTCGTGAATTAAGTTCAAGTAGAGCGCTAAACGAGACGTAACATTTTCAGAAGCAGAAGCAAAAAAATCCCCTTCTGTCGCGGCCATTGAAACAATAGTGAACATTGAGACGGACTTTGTCTCCATGGATTTCTTTCCTTGCTAAACTCTAAAAAAAGGGGAACGAGAAAAGAGGTTATTGCTCTCAGGAAACATTTGAGATGATACATTCACGGACTGACTCTCGACATGGATCTTGGTTGCCGTGTCGTCCATCTGCATGCAAAGCGGATAAAAAAAGGCATTGCCATCAGCCAAAAGTCGTAAATACCCGATCAAGATGGAAAAGAGGAGAGGGAACCAATTGCCAAACTCGTCCCCATCATGTTCACGCGCCTATCGTAAACCGATCACTGTCCCATATCGGTGTAGTGGTTCCACTACTCCACTAGTACAGTATGTACCCACTTATGTACATTACTCCATGGACAAAAGGCTCCATCTTCAGAACTTTGGGGGTTTCGTCAATGGCTTTCTATAATAAATCTGTCGTTGGAACTTGAAAGGAGAAACTGATCAGAGGTGAAGAGCATGCTTGCGGAAAAAGCTAGCCACGACTATTAAAATAAATTTTTGGTTTTAACATGAACTATGTTGAAGCCAGCATTCATTTAGGGTCATTTTAGAAGCCCAAGAGTGTTACGAGGGGTGTTCTAAAAAGAATCCAAGCGACCCTGTAATTTTTGATCCACACGACCAATTTTGAAGAAACAACCATGACATAAAATTTCAGAGCTTTGGTTGTTAAATTTGTTTTAAAGTGCGACCTCTTTATTGGTGTGTGCAAGGCCAATAGGATCGTCAAAGATGGGAAAACATTTTGAATTGTATCTACGGAGTCGGCTTCCCATTCTAGTCAAGCTTGCCGAATTTGACAAAAACTTTGGGAATAGGTTAAATCTTGAGACTTTGATCATGTCCAGATATAGCTTTTAATGATTGGTTAGATAAGTATTACTGTCACCTAGTAATTAAGCTATTTGCATTTGTTTGGTACGCCCCTCTTAAAACAATTGAAGTACGCACTCTGAAACACCAAACATATGGCCCGTGATGTCTGATATGTCTTACAGCTTGTATCGAAAGGATTGGTCTAATTAAAGGTATTGTAATTAGAAGAATTTTTCTATGGTAACTCTATTCAGAAGCAATTGTGTTTTTTTTCCCACGAGTGCCCAATAATGGGTTTTTTGATGGGGATCTCTTGCTTTGTGTGCAAGAAACCTAAGAATGAAAAACATCATCAAACGGCATCTTTTGAAGGCATTATGGCAAAAATTCGAAATTTAGAACTTCTTTTTTCTTTCATCTTGGCACTTGATTTGAGATGGCAAAAAAAATTCAACGAACTCTCACAATCTTACATCTTAGGTGGTATTGCTTAACGTTTAGATGCAATTAATAAAGATGAAGGAAAAACAAAAATATTTTTGGTCCGAAAACCTCTAATATAAATCAGTTCCGATTTGACAAAAATGTTTTCACTCTCACATGGGCAATGTGAGAGTGAACTCTCATTCCTCCGTAATTTTTGGCTTCGGTTAAGTGTCTTTTCGGTTGAGATATAATTTGTTAAAATCAATTAACAAAAAATTAAATATCTAACATCATCAGGGCTAGTGAGTAATAATTGCAATTCCATCACAAGTCTACTTGGAGGAAAAGAGCTCGCTTTCAAATTTTGTACTTCACTTTAGCAAGAGCTTAGGTAAGTTTCGGCATGATGGTCCGCACAAACACCTTCATTTTTGATTCTTGGTTTACGACACCAAAGAACCACAAAGTACATACAATCTTGGAAACTTATTTCTAGAAACAAGACATGCCTTGGTTTTCAATTCATTCCAACCCTTTTATTTGCCTCCCATAAAATTTTCAGCAACTCCAACGATGACGTTACAAGCGGCAAGTTTAGTAAACCGAAATGAATGCATGTGGGGAGTTCTTTGACAACATTTTGGTTCTTTCCGAGTTCTCCTCTCTCGTAGCGGTATAACCGTAAGTTTTATTGCCCTCATAGAAGCCTCCTGTTTGGCAAACCCCCCTAAACTTTTTTCCCTCGAAATCCCAAGAATCATAATCCATCCCAAGATAAAAATTGCCCATCCTTCTCTTAGCATTTTTGCTGCGATTCTGAGCAGGACGAAGAAGTAGAAAATGAGCTTAGAGACATTTTTTTGGGAGGGCAAGTTTTATGGTTCCGGGACCTCATGTCCCATCATCGCATTGGATATGATTTAAAGGGTCACTATTCAGAATTATTGGCTGATCAGGTCAATTCGAGTATGCCAATCGCTTGATTTATTGCCCATTCATGCCTTTCAATATGTAAAAAAGACTTGGTTACGACCTTGGCATATTACCTTGGAGATAAAGATTTTTATTGCAAAATATCAGCTATGGCCTCCGATAGGAACATTCCCTGAGGATCGAACTCTTCTCTATGTTGATTGAATTGCTTTAATCTTGATTTCAACCGATCCGATCGGATCCTCATGAAGCCTTCATTTTGACCCACAATGGTCCCGATCTTGGCCAAATGTTCGTCTAATTGATATTTGGCCCCAAGCTTCTCAACGATCTGGCCATAATACGCCTCAAAAGCTGTGGAAATCTTGCGATTGAGCTCCTCGTTTTTAGTCAAGTACATAATAATGCCCACCCAAGAGAATTTTGTGGATGCAGGGCTCGTCTCGGCATAAACGGGACTCAACAAAGATCGGCTTCCACAAGACCAACGTTGTTCAATTGGAACTGGAGCAGGGATGCGTTGCTTTTGGATCAGATCTAAGATCTCCTCGACAAAATCTAGTTCTTGCATGGGTGATTCGATTGGAAACGCGAATTCTCGGACATGTTGGGGTCCACCGCATTCGAAGATCAAACGTTTATGACTTTGATCCACGATGGAATGTTGAGACTTCTTCCAAAAATCCAGCTCAGCATGGTTCACTGCTTTAATGTGATCGGGATTGAGAACATCCTTCTCCAAGAGAGCTCCACGAAGGTCGGCGAAGGACTTGGTCTTGTATTCTTCAACAAATTCAGAATAACTTGAAAGTTTCAGTTCGGTCTTGAATGAGTCAAAGTACATCTTGAGTAATGATTCCTTTTGCTCTTCAAGCGCAATTGAATCATTGGTTGACGCAGCTTGTTCCAAATATTCGGAGTGAGAAATCTCATGGTATTCGTAAACCACAACATGGCCTGTGTAGGGCAAATGGTGGTATTTGACGTGTTTTACACTTTCGATTCTTTGCTCATGGTTGGTTCTAGCTTCAGTTAGCGACATGACCTTCAGTGTTTCTCGTAAATAATATGACGGAACACATTTCAAGGACAGTTCCACGAGTACACCAAACGTTCCCAAAGAGCACTTGGCAGAATGGAACAGGATACCATTGTTTGCTTCGGTGAGGATCACTTCATCCCCTTTGGCGTTGATAACCTTTATCTCCACTAAAGCCTCTTCGAGCGTAGCCAAATGAAGGCCGGTGCCATGGCAACTGGCTTGAACTAATCCAGCCATGGTCATGCCATTGGTACAAGGCAAATTATGGAGAGTCAATTTCGATTTGGCAAGAAATTCAAGGAGGTCTCCGATCTTCACGCCTGGCTCCACTCGAACTAATTGGTTGGTCTCGTCCAAATCCAGAATCTTATTCAAGTGAATGGTGGACAAAGCAATGTTGGATCCTGGACCGATGCCATTAGGAGACATATTTGCCCCGACGACTCGAATTTTTTGCCCATGATTGGCTTGAATAATGCGTTGGATCTCGCCCTTATTTTTGGGCTCGTAATATTCTTGGATTTGACTTGTTTTCGTCTTGGACCAATTCACTAGAAGCTTTGCCTTCCCCTCACAAATATCGTCATTGGGAGACATGGTAATTGGAATGAACTCTTCAACGTTCAAACTCGAACTGAAAGTGAGTCGAAATATCTGCCCAGCAACAAATGTCTTTCCTCAGAATGTTTACACAAACAACAACGCCGATATTCACGACATTACCACATTCTATACGTACTGAACTAGGAGGACGAGTAGAGGTCAAATCGTACTTAGCATGTAACAAGAGGTTAGCCTAGCGCAAAACTTAGCATTTCAGTGAGCACGCAATGACACAAGCAAAGTGTGAAATTTAGAAAAAAAGGTAATTCAACCAAAACCGGTTTCGGAAGACCGGTTTCCTGATGGGCCGAGCTAACGTGGAGAAAAAATATACATGGACAACATAGATAAATAAAATAGAGATATCTCAATTTTGACGTCGCAAAAACCGCCCTCTATGAGGGATTATCTAACTACATTGTTAAAAATGATGGTTTCATAAGGAGCGTCATAGAGTGCGCTCCCTTTTTGTAACGCAAATATCCTTTTTGAAGTTTGATTCTTAGAGTCAATCCAGAAAATACAGCCTGAGTCATCTAGAGGTCACGGATCAAACAACTGTCGCCGTCGTCTCCCTGCATAGCTAGAACTGAGAAGTCTGGAGCTGGTTTGTGATGGACAATCACAAAACAAGGTGCACAAGGGCTGTCTCTATTTATCAACAAAATGAGAATTTGGAGTTTTTTTGGAAAACGAGGATTTTTAGGTAATAAGGTTATTAGTGGGGCTAAATATTTTAGGTTAGATATTTGGGCAAGTTATGACATCATTAGGTTGCCCTAAAGACGCTCTAGGTTGCCCAAAATTACGTTTTAGGCTTTTTTAGCTTGAATAGATTACATCTTTTTCAGAGGCTTTTCAAACCAAGTTTAGCCTTTTATTAATTGCTCTACAGCAGTTTACTCTTTGCAAGAGTAAAAACAGTTAAGTAGAGACAGAGGCAATGAAAAATTTATTTGGCAGTGGTGGGAAAGTGGCAAAAAATGGCTACATAGAAAAGTTTGTGGCAGTGAAATTTGTGAAGTGGCAGAATATGGCAGAAAGTGGAAGGGCAGGCAAAAAGTTTGACCAAAAAAACGAGATCGAAAATTTTTGACCTAAAAAACGAGATCGTATGTTTTCGACCTCATAAAAAACAAGCTCCGAAATTTTGGACTTCAAAAACAAGATCCAATTTTTTCCATTGAAAAAAGAAGAGATCTAAAATTTGCGCCCTAAAGACTGAGATGAAATGATTGTAAGCGGGAAAATTTCGCTCAAAGGTGGCAGAATGTGGCGTTTTGTGACTTCAAAAATGGCAGTGAGCGCCCGAAGTTGGCATTAGTTCAAACATTTTTTTTCAATGTCGGCCTGAAACAACCTGGTGACGTAAAGTGGCATGTTGATGGGATGAAAATCATTGTGGCTCCCACTCCTCTTCCTCTTCTTTCTTCCTTTGTTCTTGTGTTTTTTTAAAGAGACTGGGTTAAGGAACCTTATTGTGCAAATGACTTTAAGATAAGAAAAAGTTAATATTAGGTTGAAAAATTGATTTTAGGTAAAAATTACCCAAAATAGGCGTTTTAGGTTAAAACTTAAAATATTCAGCCCTTGTTATTAGATATAATCAATGAAGATTGATTTTTGAGATTTAGCTACAGCATGTAATTGGTGGAAAAATATCAGTATGGTAGGGACAGGAAATTTCGAGGAATATAATTGTGAGATTTTAGACGCAAAAAGACGAATAAAACTCACAAAAGGGAGATAAAAAGTCGAAAAAAGTTCATATTACTTTTTTTTGCTCATTGTAGATTTTTACTACAACTGTAAAATTCGAAAAGTGAATGAATGTGTTTTGCCTCTTGTTACGTGGCAAACCCTGTAAGCACCCTTTCAATTTGAGTTTCAAGGAAAGGTCATTGATTTTAAAAGGTTTTCCACCACGAACGAAATTGACGTACAATAAAATTAGCAAAACACGTAGTCTATTTAGCTCCCAAAGTAACGCTCCGTTCCGCAGGCTTGAAAGTCATAGATCAAAAAACTCATTTCACGCACTCTTGTCTTTCAAGTGGAACCAAGGTTCACTGACATTGCCTTTGCTGTAGACTGTCCTTAGAAGGCCACGAAGAAAAAGGTCTTCCGGTGAACGCGTCTTTTTGGGCCAACAATGAATGAAGGAGGGGCCTTTAAGGCCAAACAAGGATGTGAATTCTCGCGTAGACAATGTGTGTGCCAGCGAATGGCGACATGCTCAACAATCGCACAATGTTCAACAGATCTGTTGTTGCTCGGTTATTTGCAACAGAAAAAAAGAGATCTTAAAGGAGGTCGGTTTGGTCCATCCCAGGTCTCAAGTTCCACAAAAGAACCAGACTTCTGGGTTCATATTTCGCATACACAAACATATCTGTTCGACCCCAAAAGACGCGAAAGGTGATACAATTTGCATGAACAAGATACATACTTGCGTATTGTAGATCAAGCGAATCTGTTTTGAGAAGCATTTCCAAACCGTTAAGTTCGAGTTGCGGAATATTTACGCACACACAGAAGCCTTGAAGTACTATGTGTATGTACTGTTTTATGTGCGAATAAAAAGGGAAAAAAATCCTACTTTGCCAAAGTCTGTCCTGGTTTGGAAAAACCACCATGCTCCTTACATTTGTCAACAAATCCAAACATTGAACGATGGTTATTCAGGTTTTTAGACGGTCGCTCCAGCTCCAAAAAAATCTGAAAAAGCTTTGGAAGCCTTTATTTTCACGTTGCAACAAACGAATTGACGTTCTAAGTATTCACCAATCAATTACGTATCTAGTTAGATTAAGTTTTCCTAAAAAGTAAGAAAATCAATGCAAATCAGCGTGGAGATTCATCAAGAGCTGACATTGCCAAGTCAATTCACAGCAGCACTGGGCTTGAATGCGCATCAAGGTTTAAGGAGAACGAGGAGGTTATCTTCCGGCACCCAAGGTTTTGGCCCGTCTTGGCCTTCAAAGGCTAAAAAGGTTAAACATTATGCTTTCAAAGGTAAGCTGAGATCAAGAGCGTCAATTTAGTAGTAAATAGTGCATAGGTAAAGTTGCCTCAAACAGGTCGAACCCAAGAACCAGAGTACAATGGAACCGACGTCTTGGGACCAAAATGGCACATGCGCGTACTCTTTTATTATAGCGCTCTAGTTGTACCCATATTTGGGTCTTTTGCTTGATTTAATCATTGCTCCAATTACAAAAAGTAGATCATTACAATTACAATGTGCATTATACAATGTCAATTATATTTTTCACAAACCTTTGGGACGCATTTGTTTGTTAGAAACATCGACATCAATTTATATTTTTCAATAACAATGACTGAAAGGTTCTAAAGATGAGAAAAACAACGGTTATATGCTAGGGATGCTCGAGAGTCCAAAATAACCCTTCAAAAAACTCAAGTGAAATTCCCGAGCCTAATTTGCATTCTTTGTTATGACAATTGATCGAAAAAAGAACCTTTTCCTCTTGTCACAAAAGTAAACCATGAAACGTCCTGGCCTAGTTTTGATCCATCCCTAGCCAGTTTGGCTCCCAAATCCCCAACTAAATTTGTCCAACTACTTCTGATGTGTTGCGAGTTGGATTTTTATAAGAGTTTTGTCATTTTGGTTTTTAGGGTCAAAAATCTAACCACAACTAAGCTTTTCAACACTCTATAGACCTTACTGTATCTGCCATAAGATATTTTTATAAATATCCATGGAACTCGAAATTGAACTAGTTCGAGTGTTGCCAAATTGGTCCCTGTTTAGGTCTTTTCAAAAATTTCAATACAACCTGCCCTATTTAACAGCAATAAACTTCAGGGTCAAAAGTTCAAAACTGGCAGCACTCCTGGTTCGAAACACATCACCAGAGCAAGGATAAAAAAGTGTTTTTTCCTGCCGAGGAGAAATTCTTGACGTTTTACGATGTAGGTCAGCTTGGGTCAGCTGAACACCTGCAATAAAGGAGAGTTAGCTGCGTCAACTATCTAGAATTTCTACTCTGCAAGAAAAAAAATATTTTTATCCTTGCTCTGCACACCACTAATCACTACCAACTACACTCACCTAAAGTCTCTACACACAACGACAAAAAAACTCACAAAACAATTATCTAATTGTTCTTATCTACCTTTCATTAGCAGACTTTTTCTGCCCCATTCGTTTTTGAAATTCATTGGTCCATGAAAGATTGCAATTGCAAAGCCTATTCCTGCATGCTTAATCTTGGAATTTCTGTTCCTGGTAAAGAGTAGATTTTAAATTGAAATTTGAATTGAATGCGGGTCTACTTGCTCTTCATTCAAATTTTGTTAATTAAGTTTTGCCGAAAAACATATCGTAAAAAACTCTCGTTAGTGAACTACGTGATAAATGTGTGCGTATCCAAATAATGGTATTTTTTCTTTTCTTTCACTGCAACCAAAAAAGTAATCCATTAGACAACCCCAAGGACAAAGTATTTCATCTTTTAACAGCCCAAAAACCATTCCTTTTTCTGACACGATTTAGCAAACACCCCAATCTAAATTTAGCCCCCAAAAGTTCCGTCACTCAATCATGTAATCAACTTAACAATCGCTCAGTGTCACCACTTTTCAAAACTAGCCACCTCCGCAAGATACAGGTACAAATTCAATGTTCAACGGTCTGCAATGAAATTAGAATAAATTTAACATCGCAGCCATTTTTCAAGGATGAATTGTTTCAACAATAATTAGTCTTGTTCATTCATCAAAACGACTTGAAATTTGCTAATTCACTTACTGACTCTTCCAATGTATTAAGTGCTCAAATCTTAAACCCAGTCGTAATGTTGTGAAACTAAATTCTTTTGAGCTCGAGAAGAGCTCTGGTCACGACAGCATTCGTATGAATTTTCCACAAACCGTTCCAGACCATTCACCAAAGTTGGTTGGCACTTGCTAGAATGGTATGGTGGTGTCGAGGGACTTGGTGGGTCTGAAGAGTGGGTGGAGACGGTTGCTCGTCTCCTTGACTCAAATTTCTTTCTCATGGAGAAGTCCCCGCAAAGTTTCCAGCCATTTTTTTGCGGCGGTGCCTACATTCATAGATCAAATAAGCCCAGTTCCTTACTTTAAATAGCTGGAACAATATTAGGCAGCCGGCAACGTTGATTGCGTTTGTTGTGAAACCAACAAGATTAAAAGTTGGGAACTATCTTGTATTTACTTTGACCACTTCGTAATGTGCATGGTCAATGTTTAAATCTGTGGTGTGAATCGTGACAAGCATCTCAAAGAGTGGATCATTTCAACAATTTTCAAGCAGGACCTCCCCACACTCCTCCCGATAACGCTAATAGTTGGGACAATTGTCTAGAACTGAGTTGGAACAAAAAGTGGGGACACTCGCAGTGGCATCTTCAAAATAGTTTGACTTTCATACGATTTCCAAGACCATTTCCCTTCAATGCTTTGTTGGATCAATGGACCAGCAACCTCAAACCAGAGATATTACGAAAAAAGTTTCGCAGACTTGAACGACGTTGAGAAGTCAAACTTTATTTTTCTTGCTTCCAATGGCAATGGAACCAACTCTTTGGTACCAAAGTGGTCGTCGAGCTGACACCCCTATTACTACTACTCCTAATACTACATAGTACTTCTCCATTAGGATTAACGCTTTTTTGATTGAGAGTAGAGGGAAACTATGAGAGTTGCACAACCTTACTCAGGGGTTGGAATTCTGCCCGAAAGTTTTGGGTTTCTTTGAAATAGCATGAAAACTATTGCACGGCTATGACAGCAAGATTGGCATCTATCTACTGGGATAGAAATGTACTAGCAAGCATTTCAGTCTCTTTATCGCCAAGATGAATTAGGCTTGCGATGCTTCCCCCTATTTAGATCTAGATAAATGCTGCATTGAAGACGGAGGAAGTGCAGTTTTTGGTCGGATTGACATTGATTGAAGAACGCGCGAGGAAAGATTTGACTCCATTCCGACGAGAATTGTTCCATTAGTTCCAGGAAGGAGTGGCGCCCTTTTGATGGGGGTGTTTCATCTCGCCAGATCTTGTTGATCCTCAAAGATTCCTTTGGCCCAGATTGGAATACTTTCTCGGAAAACGCAGTGCTTCTTCCTCCTCCCTCAACGTGGAAGAGATCTTGTTACTGTACAAAATACTGGTACCATTCATCCGAAGAGATGTGGCTTAGAACCATCTGTTAACCAGGACCAATTCAAAGCAAAGACCTCAGTGGAAAAGGCCATTGTCCTCTTCCATCACCAACTATGGCATACAAAGCAGAGCCTTTGCGGTGTCCTACTTTGGGACATTTTTTGCTTGCACCATCACTATTTTACGCCCCGCGCATCTAACATCTTCGCAAAAGCGGGAAGTTTAGAAGCAACGCTCGTATTCAATACCATTGGTTGGAGTGGCTCGTTGTGGTATATGTTGTATATATTTATCTAGAGTGCAATACATTGTGATTTTATGTAAAAAACAACAACACGGAATGCTCACAGCCTTTGGATACGCTCTTGAATTGTGTGCCCAATCTAACAAATATGCTGGATTGGCAATGCAACAAGTTTATAACCTAATGGGTAGCAGAAGCACGAGTTAAAGCGATTTTTCTTGATTCAGCGTTTCTCGTAGTGCATTTCCACGACCTTGAAGAGAACTCACGACATCCACTTCCTTCTTCCGGCAAACGATCCACCCTCGTTTTTTTGTCCATTTAGAATGGTTCCACGGCCTTTTTTGCCGTTCTGGGCGAGATGAAACCAAACCCGAGCATGACACTTTAACTGGACGCCAGCACTTTCACAACTTCCCTCTCATGACCACTTTAAAGTCGTGAGAGAACGATGGAAAGCAAGCACGAACCAAGGCGCAATAAGCTCAAGTTCTTTAGAGTTGGTCCCAAAAATGGAACGTTGCTTCGGTCTGATCCAATTCACGACGAATGAATGAATGAAAGAATGAAGGAAGCAACAGTGAACCCAAACTTCGGTTTAGAGTGTGGATTCCACATCGTTGACGGCTCTCTTTAACGGCTTGTCATCGTTATGACTTTGAACTTGAATATGTTTCTCGGTGATGGACGGATCAAAGGTCACACATGCAGATCGAGAATTGGAACCCGGATTGGATTTACCTCCCGTTTGATCATACCAGGTCAAGAGTTTCTGATGCGGATCCGGGCCTGAACTTCGGGTTTGATCAGATTCGTATCCGGGAGGAGGTCCGGGTAAAATGGCTGGAATTCCGCCCGTGACCGAGGAATTGGTTGAGTGGTTCGAAGCCGACCTTGGAATGGCGTCACTAAAGCTGGGGTTCTCCGGATACGCTCTGAAACAACAAGAGACCGTAATTCAAATTGATGTGCCTCTAAGTTGCGCAAAAAGATCCCAACAACACGATATCTTGGGCGTAATTGCTTTTGTGTGTCTGAAATTTATCAAGGAACCCAGGGCGCAAAAACTGGTCTCGGATGAAAAAATTGGCTCTTCAAGAGGAAAAGCCTAAGCAAAACTAGACCAAGCGAACTCAATGGCATCATATCCTCAGCCACATTGGAGGGAGAACAAAACATTACATTATCCCAACTATTGTAGCTTAAAAAAGGGATTAGAGGGCTACACCGAATGTGGTCTCTAAGTCTCTTGCCACTTTTCTACCGTTTGAACCAGATGATGGTTTACAGCGTTTAGCTCTACAAATGGGCAAATTGATGTGGATGATACGGCCTCAGTGCAGTGAAATGAGTGGTGTATGAGAAATGAAGCTAAACCACTTTAGCGCCACAAAACGCTCGAGGACATGATACGGACTATGGAGGTTGGTCGAACAATGCTTGATAGAATATCCCATTGCGAGATGGACAGTTTCTTTTGCTCTTCTATCCTATCATTTCTTCATCATGGAGAGGAGAGTACATTTCATTTGTGTTAGTCTGAGAAGTCATTATTCTTAACCCTCGAGGTTCAGTCACGTACAGTCGACCGCTCTCATCTTGTGAAGACCATTGGAATGCTTCTACCCTAAAGCAAAGCAAGGTAACTTATACGGACTTGAACACAGGAATATCAAAAGTACTTATGCAAAAATGAGTCGGACCAATGATGCTAGTTCCGCAGTAAGAAAAAAAACTTTTGGAACATGTGTCCCGAAAGAGAACGGGAGGACATTCGGAGATATTCCAGCGTATATACGTAAAAAACAAAGCAAACTCTCAAAGTTACAACAAAAATAAAAGAGCAAGTGCAAGAAGATTTATGTACTGTGCCTGTGTAATCTTATTTATTGTGTGGGTTTTTAAGGCCAGAAAGTCCACAATAATTTTTACCTTTAAGCCAAGGATTCCTAGAATTCACTGGATTAGACACGGCCGACAAAATCGAGTTTATTTATAGCACATAAGAAAAGGGGAGAACGTGTTTTCTTTCTTTTCTGTGCAGTAAATCTACTTGATTTTGGTCGGCCGTGCACATTCCATCAAATTCTAAATGTCCTTGCCTAAGCGTACGCATTGATTTTCCACCTAATCTCTTGGAAATGCCGAAGGTTCTCGTATTGGAGTGGCTAAAAGTGTGAATGTTAGACTATTATGTTTTTGAATCGGAAATATCTACTTGATATTTAATTTTCTTAGTACCATTGATCACAGTTTAAACAGAAAAAATAGAATTTTTATGCGACAAAAGTGTTATTTATCAGTGCTAACACTACTAGGGCCCGGAAATACTACAAAATACAAAATACAAATGACAATCAAAACAACTGTCATAAACGAAAAAACTGCGCCATCTATTGAGGAAATTTGAAAATTGTATTGTTTAAATCAATTACATGTCAAGTTTGTCCCCCAAAACGGCCAAATGCATCACTTTACAAAATACCAAAAAATGGCCATGTCAAAGGAAATATTTCTTAAATATCCGGCTTTTTCCAAATATTTTGGGCTTTTGAAGAAAATGTATATTGGATATTTTGTCACTTTCTTGGAAATATTTTCTGGGCCCTAGTTATCACCAAATGAAACGGGTCCGTGCCGAAATCTTATCATGACCATTTCTTACACATCATATTCGCAAATCTTCATCTTCTCTTTAAAAGCTTTAAACATCTGAAAGCGATGCAATTTTACCGCAACTCCTTAAATGTGCTTAATCGAACTGAGCCGTTAAGTACAAACACGCAAATTAGCGAGTCTTCACTCTTCGTGCCATGACTGATGTCATTTTGAGGGGCGGGTACGAAATATATGAGTGTCGTGTATCTCTATGTTTAAAGGCTCTGAAGAAGTGATGCTAATGGTATCAAGGAGGAAGAAAAATGGATATTACAAGTACAAAGGACCGGTTGTCCTAACGAAAATCAATGGAACCTAGAGGAATGCCAAAATAAACGTCAACGTATCGATTGGAGAAACACATCAAAGTCATTAACTCGAGATACCAAGAACACAGAGCCAATTCCCCTAATCTACTGACTGAAACGTACTTTCCTCGACATGAAACGAAAGCAACACGTAAATGACAAATTCATGTTTTAGAAATTCCTCTCTTGATGCATAAAAATCCAGCCTTTGAAAAAGTATCCACAACACCTCGAGTTCACGCGTAAAAGGGCAAAACTTCGCGTTCTTCCTGAATGCGTGCATAAAGAGACCAGACAACAACAGTCTTCCATTTCCCCTTTTCCTACATAACTATCCTGATGGACGGATGAACCATTGGCATCCATTATGTTCTCATTTGCGGTAAAATCTGAACTCGACAAGCGAAATGCATCACGACGAACGAACGACCAACCAGAATAGACTCGAGCATGAAAGCTTGTTTTCCCCGCAGAGATCCGTCAAACGACACAACGACTTGTACTTGGGCTGGATTTACACACCAAAAAGCGTAAACACCAATTCGAGTATTGATCAATCAAAAAATGTCTCAACCATGATACAGCCCTTGGTAATCTTCGAGCGGTGAAAGATGGGCCCAAGAGAGGTATTGTATAATAAAAATGAGAATGAATTGGACCAGCGCTCAAGGTTCGAGTGTAAAAGTACGGATTAGAAAATCCCCCTTCAACATTGTGTTGATGAGTTGGGCTTGGTGGATTTGTGGGAATTTATCTGTAACTGACACTTGACAAGCTGTTGTTACTCCATCCACCGATGAACGTGAAAATATGTATGAGAATGAAAAATATTTTTGTCCATGATTCTCCCACTCAAGTCGATCAATGAATGAATAATCGCTCGTGTTTTCGCAAGTGTCCGAACCGCGTCTCACAATGCCATTTCTGGCTAATCAACCGCAACCATCCCGTTTTGGAACTGAACCCTATACCACTCTCAGGAAATCGATCCGCCACAACCCTTGAGAGCCCAGTTATCGATTTTCCTATCAATTGAATGGTACTCACGTTTCATCACAATTGGTCGTGCTCGAGTATCCCGGGGAATTGTTCTGATGTCCTGAGACCATTTGCTTCACCCGACCTGCCAAAGGTCGAGCGTTTTGACCCGAAAAGGAAGACTCCCTTGGAAGTGCAGAGGAAGATCTCGATGAGCTTGACGAGGAGGTCGGAATCACGGAGGATGAGGTGGCTTGAGTCGAGGTTCCGGACGATGACGAAGGGCTTGAGATCATGACATCATCGCGGAAAGCCACGCGTTTCAGGGTTCCACCGCCAGGAGTGACTGAACCTTGACGAAGACTACTGGATGTTGGAGATGGGACCACATCCACACGAGCCATGCCAAGAGATCGTGGCATTGTGGATGAGGCATTGGAGAACGGCTTAGCCCCCTGCAATGGATGTTTTTTTATGTCTTAGTGGGATGGAGTGGTGGATTTGTCTGTGACATGTGCAATTTGTTTCGTCGCTTCTTTAGAATGTTGCCAATTATGGAGCGGCAAAGGCGCTGAATTGGTCCTAATTAATGATCTTTTGTAGCGTCCAATAAACATCAATTGGGATGTTGTGAGGGGGAATCAGAAATGGGAACATGATAGAGATGGCACAAATTGGAGATGACAGGAATAGAACTTGCATACCTTAGCACCTACAGAAATTCTGGGACAAGGACATGGCAAAGAACCTTTGACAACATGGATCAGAGACATCCAAAATATGGGATATCTTCAGCGATATGGAACTATTTATTGTGTGTAAAAATAAGTGGAATTTAGTCACATCAAAATATTGAAAATAAAGTTTCACATTTTAGTATTGAATAAAGTTGGTTTGATATTTGATGCTCTAAAAAAAGTGGTGGTCCAATATTAATATAGCTTTAACACATGTTTTGATGACCAGCTATCATTAGTTAAATATGCAGAGTGAAACTTACCTTCACAGGACAATTTGGGCTGTGTATAAGGTGAGCTCCATCGTCTCCCAATCGACGATTTCGGTGGTCGATGGTTGCATAAAGGGTTTGATTAGGATTAACACCGTGAGGTGAATGAATAATTTCGGTGGGCGGGTGACGACGACCCTTGGACACACCCACAATACTGCCAGAATTGGAATTGGAGCCGTCTTTATTGGAATGAAAAGCTAGTTCCACATACTGAGGCTGATATTCCACCTGGAAACGAAGGAAACAAAGACTCAGAAAAAGAATCATCGTCTCTTGGGACTACCAAGACCAAGACAAACGAGAGAGAGGGATCTCGTTAGGACAAAGAATTTCTGACTTCTAACTACAATGCAAATAAAGGTGATTCGATATGTTCCTTAACTATCTTCCGAAGCAACCTCTGGCTCCCGATTCCACTCATGCCAGATGCTCAGCTACCGATATTTATTCACGTAGCCGTGTTCCATCTCGCATAATGTTCCACTCAGTATGACATTTGCCGCTTTTTGGATGATGCTATGAGCTCTGCATGCTCAATGTCCTCCAACTGGTGACCGGAAACACCCAAGGTGGTTCGAATTCGCCCCAGGGCCCCCAAACCATGAACCAGCGCATTTGTCTGCCCGCATGTGGTATGATTGAGCAGGTTGGGGATTGGTGTTGGCATAGAACCATCCCTATTGGTTTTTGGGGCCCCGTCTGATTTATATCCATTCAATCATCGCTCATACTTTCTTGATGGCTTCGAGGAATTCTCTCGCTTTCCTACGCCAACTTTGCTATCGTCATATCCATCACAAAGAAATGGAGCAGGACCAGAAAAAAGATTGAAACATCTATTGCACGTTTCTCATTTCTTTGTAAACGAGGAACCATACACGGTTGTCTTAAATTAGGGTCCCCAGCAATTCATGTGTAAATTATGACAAAAGGAGACGACAAAGTAAGCTTTAGGTTGAGGTTGAGAATAGATGTACACACCTAACATTTTATTATCGTCGTCTAATGCAGTACGGCAATCTTAGTCCTTGTAATGGGCGCTCAAAGTAAGGATGTTTTTTTTTGAGAATACAACGTGCATACCTTGTTTTGTTTGTTTGTTTATTTTTTAAGTTCCCAGTGCACTTTTGTTCGCTAAGTAAATTATCTTGGGCGAGGGAATCATTCTTGAAAGCAAAATCATAGTTTTATAATGAGTCAATATCTTTCAAAAATACTTTGCCCAAGTATACCTACATAAAACTGTTTTCGTCAATTGGTATTATTACAATTTTTCAAAAACGTGATGCGTCACAACTGATTCTTGATTTGGTCAGGGACTCTAATTCATGACAACCCTGTACACTTATACAACAACAAACCAATTTTCATTAACTTAACTAACACTTTACATTTCACCTAACATTATTCAAAACCTAGAACCATTGAAAGTTTCTGGGAAGCCCCTCTCCTTTACGCGACATGTCATCCAGGAAGTGATCAATGAAGGGAACAATGAGTCATGAATCAGGTTTTGTTCTAAGGTTTCTCCGACCCTCGGGAGAGGAGGACCCGTTCTCCCATTCCATCAGGTATGTGTTCCAGTTCCCCCCACTCCTCCTCGAAATCGCACCATCCATCCCTCCTTGTTTCTTTGCCTTTTATTCGGGTTTGATGGACAAGATGAAGATGGAGACTCTTTTGAAAAGACCCTTGGGGGCTTAGTCTCGCAGAAAAACACCATGATTGAGCTGTCTTTGTTTGAGGGGGAGATAGAAATGGGATGGATATACATACGTATGCCGTTCTAGTACTTCAGCCAGTGTCTGGTTATATGTCACATATCTGTGAGTGGTGGGTTGAATTTGTGGCGTCCAGGATGATTCCATGGCACACGGAGGGTGTGCCCGTAATGGCACTTTCATGTTGTGTTAATTTGAGACAATAGCAACATTGTCTGTCTAACTGACTGAGAAAGAATTGTTTCGGGGTTTCATGTGCCGAAACGGGAATTTTTGCAAGTAAATCTCTAATGCAATTGTGACCTCATTTTAGGAGAGGCCTAATAAAGGCATTCGAGGAGCTTATTCAATACTTCGGGATATCCTGTTGTGATACTGAAAGGATTCAATGGGCCTATTTATCCAAGGAAGGGGAAAGATGCAATTGCAATGGAGCTTACTTGCATCACAGGTACTTTATCTTTGGGCAAATGTGTCTTTACTTTAGATATTGCATCTCTTTTTATTGTTGTTCTTCCATACAGGCGCTCTCAATGAACACGAGGGACCTTGAAGGCCGTGAAAGAGTTACGTTTTCCCACATTTAATAACTCTTTTCGTCCTTTTTCACAGACCCAGTTTTTGTTTCCCGACATTCTTGACACTACCGTACCTAAAGTTGGTAGAATTACAACTGAGAAGAGTTCCTTTATTGAGAAGCTGCGGGAGGAATAGAAACTAGAATACGTATATAAGGGAGCCTGAATTTGATGGTCATCTGATGGACTTTTTTCGATATTATGTGCCTGATCATGATAATAGGACCCCTGTCAGCTCCTTTATCACTCAAACACATCCTTAGCGAATGAAGTAAGCGTGTCAAAGGTTTGACAAGTGATGAAATGAGTTGTGAAGGCAGTGAGCCTTCAAGATGAGATTGTACTTTCGAGGACGGAAAGCAATTGCTACCAGGCTCTTATTTCGTAAGGGATCACAGTCAACCAAAAGGGCTAAAACCCAAAGATTGTTTGGTTCTTAAGCTACTGTTGCTGCCTTGGGGCGCTCTATTTTCTTACTCAGGGACTCAATTCATTTCACCACCTCGTCCTCTTCGTTTGCAGTGGAATACAGAATCTGCAAAGGGAATTGTGCTATCTCGTTCTCGATCGGAAGGCAACTGCCAAATCTTTATTTACAGGGTTGCGACAAGCATACATAAATATTATTTGCGTGACTATACCACATGCCCCCCTCTTACAAATCGACAACTTCGATGTAAATTAAACATTATAACGCACGGGGGCTTTGATATGTCGCTT
>CM021315.1:9639875-9657035 GCA_010645155.1 Tigriopus japonicus | reverse complement strand
CTGTAGCTGACCGCTAAACCGGATTTCCATGGATTTACCAATGGCCGAATTCGCCCTTTACTTCCTCCATTACACAAGCCTGTCCTCAATTTTTTTCAATGCTTGGTTTTCCCTTGGTCATTCGCAGTGACAATGGACCTCAATTCTCACCCTCTATCTTCGCATCTTTCTGCCACACTTGGGGTATTAAATGGTGCCCTTTTCATCGCCGTAAAATCCCCAATTAAACGGGTTGGCAGAAAGGACAGTGAGAACTTTAAAGGAAACCTTTATAAAAGTACTGAAGGTCGATAAATCCACCACTGAAGCCCTAGAAGCAATTCTCCTTTTGAGAAATACCCCTCAGGAGGATGGAGCATCCCCATCTACAGACCTCCCAATAGCTCTCTTAGTGCATTTAATGATGGTCTTGTTTTTATTCAAAACGAATTAGCAAAATCTCTTTGCTCACAGCACATCATCATGGGAGATTTCAATTTTTCAAAAAACACGGTTGAGTGGCACCCTACCCCACTAGGTTATATCCCACTTCCGAAATCATTTTCCAAATACTTTCAAAGATTTGAAGACTTCATGCGAGATAATAACCTCTCTCAGCATGTTGGAATGGCTACACGGGAAGACAGTATCCTCGATTTAGTGCTTTCCAGCGATCCAGACTTGGTAACAAGTGTTCAAGTGTCGCAGACTAACATCTCGGATCACAATATACTTGAATTATGTACACGTATTGAAAATGTCAAAACAAAAGGTAAAACTCTTGGAGTAGTCTCCAAAATTGGATTAACCAAGTACCGGTTCAAAGAGGAGCATTGGCCCTCTATTAATATAAGCCTAGAATCACTCGACCTTGTTAATAAAATGGAAAAGATTGATAAAATTGACGAAGCTTATGATGTCCTGATATCAACTTTTGATGAAGTGTGTGCCAATACGGGGGTACCCATTTCAAAAAACAAAACAGGGGGCGTGAAAATACCCAAAGAGAGGCAAAAACTTTTCAAGAAGAGAGTTTCCTTGACAAAAAGACTAAAATCATGCGGTAGTCATTCATTAAGGTATCGTAGTATAAACAAACAGATCACCACCATTGATGTTCTTCTCAAATCCTCTTTTGAACGGGACCAATTGAGGAAGGAGAGGAAAGTTGTTCAGGATGTAAAACAAGACCCTAAAGCTTTTTACTCTTATGCAAACTCCAAACGGAAGAACAAACCTCCAATTGGTCCTTTTCGTTTGGCGGACAAAGAAGTATCCGACCCATCTGGTATGGCGGACATTCTTAGCAATCAATTTACCTCCGTGTTCTCTACCCCTACCCATTGCAAATTGAACCACCCTAGTTCATACGACAATTCTTTCTCGCTAGAAGACATAATCGTCGAAGAAAAGGACGTCATTGAAGCAATTAGATCTCTAAAGTCGTCCAGCTCTCCAGGACCTGACGGCGTGACGGTCCAATTCCTTAAACGAACCGCCAAAGTTATTTACCCTATGCTTGCATACATAATGAAACGGTCATTAGTGGAGGGACTCATTCCTGATCAACTAAAAACCGCCCACGTTATCCCTATTTACAAGGGTGGCGCTAGGGATGAGCCTGCCAATTATCGACCAATATCCCTAACCTCAAATATTGCCAAAGTCATGGAAAAAATCGTAAAGGTTAAGCTTGTTGAACACCTTTACAGAAAAGAGGCCATTCCTCCACAACAACACGGGTTTCGTGCTCATTTTAGCACATTGACACAATTAATCCAACACTTTGACAACATAATTGAGAGACTTCAGCACCATGATTGCGTAGATGTTATTTATCTAGACTTTGCCAAGGCTTTTGACAAAGTAGACCATGTTCTACTGCTTAATTGTTTAGCTGAAAATGGAGTGGTAGGAAATGTTTACTTGTGGCTTAAAGGGTTTTTAACCAACCGGACTCAAACCGTGAAAATTGAAGGGAGCTTGGGAAATCCCAGCCAAGTTGTGTCCGGTGTCCCACAAGGGACAATACTGGGACCAGTGTTGTTCACATTATTTATCGCTTCCTTACACAGATTGCCCCTACACTCGTCTATCTCATCATATGCCGACGACACCAAGCTAGTGTTTGGTAGAAAATCCCATAACACCACTGATTTGCAAAACGATTTAAACCTGGTTTACGAATGGGTAGCTGGACGGAACATGTCATTAAACGGAGATAAGTTCCGAATGATGACCTACAATCCAGCTTGAATTGATGCACCCACCTATACAGATAATAGCCAGAACCCTATTGTGTTTGAAAGTACTATTAAAGACCTTGGAATAACAATAGAAGACAACGGGAAATTTGATAAACACATACAATTGAAAGTGACTAAGGCTTATCAAACATGCGGTTGGATCTATCGCACATTCAAATCAAGGGACCAATACATAATGAAAACCCTTTATAGGTCGATAGTCTAGCCACATTTGGAATATGCCTCCCCCATCTGGGCGCCACTAACAGCGGGAGGGCTGAACAAAATTGAAAGTGTGCAACGGAGCTTTACTAGATCTATTGATGGCATGAGCGGCCTAAATTACTGGGAACGCCTCAAGGTTTTGGATTTATATAGCATTCAACGAAGGTATGAGCGTTACCTGATTCTTTATGTTTTCAAATGTCTTCATGACTTGTGTCCAAACCCAGGAATAACACATAATCAAAACGATAGGAGAGGCATTACTTGTAATACGAGGTTCAGAATTCACCCAGTAGACAAACAACTAGTCAAGAACTTGAAGTGTTCTTCTGTCTTGAATCGAGGACAAGCCTATATAACTTGCTCCCCAGTTCTCTCAGACGATTCTATAAATTAGATAACCCGTTGTTCAGCTTTAAACGCGATTTAGATTGTTTCTTACAATCTATACCGGACCAACCAAATGCTCAAGGTTGCATGAGAGCGGCAAATTCAAATAAGTTGTGTGACCAAATATTTTATCAAACATAACATGACTTACAGGGAATTCCATTCCCTGTATCGGTTCGAAATCCGAAAAATGTAAAAAAAAAAAAAAATCAATAACCTGATGGTACATGAGTTGGTCAAGTGTTGCTCAAATCATTTCAATTTTTTGTGCTTAATTCCGCAAACCCAACATTGATTGAGTTAATTAGCATGGTAGCTCTTGTTATGGACCGTCCAATTCTACTTGAGACTGAATCCAATCTGACGTGACACACATCGATAAGGTTTTCTCGCTAGAATTGGCGAACATCTTTAGTATAATAGCTGACTAAAAAAAGCGAGAATGTAATTAGAAATATGAAACAATTAGTATGAAACCAGGTTTACTTTACCAGAGTAGAGGAGTAGTTTACCACTTCAAGGCACGCAAAATGTAAGCTAGGCTGACGAGAAACATTCTGAAGCCTGTCTCTAAATCGTCTGATGTCATTGACCCCTATCTTCTCACCAATTTGTTCATATCTGAGCGTACCTGTGAGTGAACATAGTATGTACGCGCAATGTAGTATGTATGTCTGTATGTTTCATTAGAGACTGCTCGTGCACTGAGGCTCAATGATCTTCCCTTCAAAAGTCATCCGGATGATGGATCAACAAAGGTGGACATGAAGAACAATGAATGCAATGAGGCGGAGAGATAATTTAAACCACAAGTGTACAATGTTTACTTTGAGACTGAACCAACTAATAGAAATGTCATGATTCAGTTATTTCAAATATATTTTGGAAATTTGGAAATAGACACGGATCATGGTAGCACATTATTTTCAATTTTCTTGTATCGGCCTGTCATTGAGGGGTCAAGACGGTCAGTTTGGATACATTGGCGGCCTGAGCATACGTTTGTATATACAGTTGAATGTTTGTACATAGTCATGATACAGAGAAGCACTAGAAAATCTCTTTCTTTTGTGAATTTCTCTCATCAAAGGGACCCTTTCTTTCTTTGATCAAAGACCGACAAAGGAAAAGAGAATGACGAATATCATTTGCACCTTGTTGGAGCCAGAATTACACCTATGCCATTGTACATAAGCAGTTATTTTTAGACTTTGGGCATGTTTTGCCTCCGTTTAGTGACGAAGTTTTGATTTGATCTTAAAATAACTCCAATCAAGCACTTCTTCAAAGCTGATCTCAGTATTGTTTTCTGGAGGTATCGATTTCAGGGTCAGTGAACCAAGTGTAGAACCCTTAAGACTCTGGAATATTGCCCATTTAGTTGATTCTTTTTAAATTTAGTTTTAATGACATTCAAATTGGTCCTTTTTAATCTCATGAATGCATTTCCAAGGCAAGTGATAAATCGCTATTTTCCAAAAACAAATGGCTATGACATGCCCAGGGCATCTAGATAAAGTTTATGACATCACCAAAGTTTTTTCACCAAATTCTTCATTGATTCTTTGTGCAGAATTGGCCAAATTCACTTGAGGTGAATTGCGATCCTGCAATAAACACAATGGTAACGGGAATTCCGTAGTCCCTGAAGACCACGCGTAACTCGTAAATCACCTTTATTGAAGTTGGAAGGTGTCCAAAGCGAATAACTATGGGCCAACCGGAGTACCGGTCAACAACAACCATGAAGTGAACGGCTCCATACTCAAAGAGGTCCATGGAGATGGACTCAAATGGGTAACGAGCGAGATGATCAGAAACTAGTGTTTCATGAGGTTGGCTCGGATGGAATTTTTGGCACTTGTCGCATTGCTCAACCATCAATTTTATTTCGTTGCTCATTCCATGCCAATAGAAGAGATCACAGGCTCGGGCGCGTGATCGCGTGATTCCTTGATGGGATTGATGTAACGATTATAGGACTTGAGCACAAGCTAGTTGAGGCACGATGATGCGATGGTCATCAAAAAGCACAAGTCCAATAGGCTCTAAAGAGAGCACTTCCCAACATTTGATGTATTGTTTTGGGGGGTGATTAGCCGGGAGCTTTTACACTTTAGGACGACTCATTGTAGTAACGCATTCAGCAAGTTGAGAATACGCACTATCGTCATTGACATATGTTTCGTTTTGGTGTTCGTTTTCTTGAAGATCGTTTGCCAAAAAGGCATGGACGTTTCGGTATTCACTGTTTTCATCTTCTTCGAGGATAGGATCACTCACTGGCGATCTACTTAACGCGTCAGCAATACGATGAGTACTTCCAGCCACCCATGATACCGTGAAGTTGTACCCAAACAACTTTTCCAGAATGCGTTGCATTCTTGGGTTATCAATGGACCCTAGGTTGGTGGAGTTGGCAATAGATTGCAAAGGCTTGTGATTAGTCTCGATATCGAAATGGGGCAAACCCCATAGATAGACTCTGCATGCTCACACTGCATGATGAATGGCCAGGGCCTCTAATTCCCCCAAAGAGTAACGAATTTCGGCCTCAGTGAGGAAGCGACTTCCGCACTGGACATTTCTTCACGATGAGATGTTCGCCTCCCCATGATCTTGGAGCAAGGCAAAGCCTAGCCCGTTAAGCCTTGAAGCGTCCGTCTGTCACGAGGCGGGTTCGTTTTGAAATATCAAAATGGGCGAGAATGGGGGGAGACGCGAGGGCTTTCTTTAAGGAGTAGAAGGTCGATTCATGCTCTGGCAACCATTGGAAGACATTGGACGATCAGAGAAGCGGGCGAAGACTGGCAGACTTTGCTTCAATGCCACTTGAAAATGACGATAATTGGTTCACTAAACCAAAGAAAGACCTCAAATCCGTGATGTTGGCCGGCGACGGGAAATTTTTGATTGCCGCCATTTTGTGGGGGTCCGCTGAAATTCCGTTTTGACCAACTATCATGCCAACATACGAAACTTCTGTGCCAATAGTCATTTTCTTGGCCGAGAGGGTGATGTTGTGGGTAGCACACCGATCCAGAGTGGCGAACCATCGAGCACTCGGCGGCACAGCAGTTTTCACGTCTTTCATGCTGGGAAATGGATGAACTGGGCGGTCAATTATTTTGTTTAAACCTTTGAAGTCCACAACAGGCCGGATTTCTCCGGTTTTCTTTCTGACAACCAGAAAAGGGGCGACAAACTTGGTGGGTTCATGAACTGGTCTGATAATTTCTTGCCTCATCATCTTATTCACTCCGTCTTTGGCATCGGCTCGAATTGCGTACGGGATTTGGCGAGCGACGGTACACGGTTTTGGCATGTCGTCATCTGATGGATTTTCATTGGAGGACCAATCATGGGTTGAAGGTTATTGGTCTCATCGAATACAGTTGGGTAATCTTGAATGATCTTGAGTTTTAGAGCGTGTACAACTTCGTGCGTGGGATCGTGATCCACTGCACGAATTTGAGACCCAAATTGAGCCCAAATGCGATCAGACATGGGGAAAGTCCTGGGAATAATGTCCAAGTCGATTAATGCATGCCAAGACACAAGGGTTTCTGTTATTTGTGGCGATGCATAAACTGTCACCACGGTTTGACGATCAAACCAACAAAAGTTGATATCAATTGATCCATCACATGCCATTGATGTCCCATTTGCAGCAAAAAGACTTGCTTTTTTAGAAGCGTTCGGAATCAAGCCATATTGCCTCAAGATTTGTGATGCCATTATGGTTTCATTTGCGCCAGTGTCTGGTAATGCGTCGATAGAGAAGGATACCGTTTCGTCTAAATTCGAAATCAGGATAGCGGCTTTGGGTGAGGACTCCCGCACAATATTGATGGAAGCATTGACCTGAATTGAATTCGTCCTAACTTTTTGGTTGGGTTTGCTATCCTCCTCGGACTTTTTGAACTTGAAACACACTTTTTTGTAATGGCCCTTTAGACCACAAAACAGGCAATTAGTATTTTGGGCGGGACAAGCGTTGCCCAGATGGACGTTGTGGCCGCATTTAGTACACGGTCCAATAGGGTCCTTCTTTTTGCCTTGAGATTTTGACGGCTTGAAGCTGCTTGTCTTGCTTTGCTTGTACTTGGACACAACATTGACATTTGAATGTGACTCTGAAGACATGGAAATTTGATTTCTCTCTGATTCCTCCCACGCTAAGCATTCCGTTTTAACAGCCGCATAGTCTGTGGAGGTTTTCTTCCGAAGCAATTCTACTTGAAGGTCCTTACTGTGAACTGTGGCGACAATATGCGAGGCGAGGACCTCCTCGTAAGGCATTTTGTCCAACTTGGCATTGTCAGCCAAGAGCCGCAATCGCACTAAATATTGAGAGAATTTTTCGCCCGGTTCTTGTTTACATAGGGAGAAATGAAGACGTCGTGTTGCTAGACTGAGGGATTCTCCAAAATGACTTTGTAAAGCATTCAATACGCCGGATACACTCTCTTGCTCGGATACCTCGAGCAACAGACGGACTGTGTCCTGTACACCCACTGACATACACGATCGGAGGTGAGCCCTTTGATTTTCGTTGGTCAACGCAGACATGTTGTTCGTTCGATAGTAATCTTCGAACCGTAAACGCCAATTCTGAAACGTTGCCAAGTTGACACCGAGCTCGAGGCTGTCCGGTTTTAAAGCCGTGACTAACCTAGTCTGACTATAACTGGGAACTGGAGTAGCACTTCCATCGTGAAGTTGTCGTACTGCCGACAACTGAGCGTCATGTAACTGGTTCTCACGCCGCGTGCGGTCTTCCTCCTCTATACGGATCCTCGTGCCGATGAGGAACTTCCTGGTTTCATCCAAGATGTCTTCAATTTTGGAGAATTCAAGAAAGTACTTCTCCTGTAAAGCCTCCTCTGGTGACACATTCAGCAAATCGTGTAGCTCAGGGAGCTCTGCGCGGACTTTTTCCAAGGCAGCCTCGGCGAGGGGAAGGAAACCTTCGAGGTCTTGGACGTCGAGCATAGATAAAGAGGGGGCTTTTTGAAGATCGCGAAGAGATGATTGTGTAGACAATGCCTTTTTGGAGGCACCGCTTAACAGGGCTGCAAGTTTGCGCTTCGACCGTGTCACATCCGCCATGATGATGACACGATAGTGGTCGGACCCCGAAACGAGATTTGGGGACACTGATGAAAAAAAATGACGAGCAGCTGATGCCGTCACGCTCGCGCCAATATCCAAAAACGTTTTTGCGATATGGGAGTCGTGGACACGGATTGGGGCTTGTCTGACTGACCAAATGTGACCACGGGTCTGAACACTCCACCAGGAACGTGTTTTTCAATGGAAGGGAGAACCGCACAGGCGAGGTAAGGTACTATAAAACCTATACCGACTGCGCCATGTGCTATCTCGTTCTCGATCGGAAGGCAACTGCCAAATCTTTATTTACAGGGTTGCGACAAGCATACATAAATATTATTTGCGTGACTATACCACAGGAATCTATTTACAGACGTCTAGCTTCGGAACACGATGTACGAAACTGAATCGGGCGTCTGGTCACTCGAAATCTTGGGTTTCCCTTGAGATCCTTTCGAGAGAAGTTAAGGCATATGACATGAACCAAATTGGCGGTTTTTTTAACCGTGGTAAGGAGCACGTTTTTGCAACATGCTCATTATTGAAGGTGGCAAATTCAGGCAAAAGAAAGTCCCCGAAGAGACCCATTCATGATTTTTCCCGGTTGCCCTTGAGAAAAAGGGGCCGAGTCCCACCGGTTTCTTAGAATATCTTGATAGATCATGGTGTAAGTCTAAAACAAATTTCCTGTGTTCATTGAGACTCTGAACAAACTAAAAGAGCCCCCTAGGCACTTTTCCATCATTTATTCATTGGGTAAACTTGGTTTCAGTTGATGGTGCCAATGATGCCCTAATGTCGAACCTTGGAGGAGGTTTATGAGTCTTTAAGTCGAGGTGATTCGAAATCTGTCAAAAACTCCATCCACGCTGTCGTCACCCTGAACTTGGTTTAAAGCTGTGGAGGAGTCGATCGAGGCTTGCTCACTTCTTTCCTTGAAAAACGTGTTCAAGACCCATTGCCGCTTGAAGCAGACAAAGCTTTTTTGGAGCAACAACTTGGCGTCCTTATTCGGCTAGCATTTTTCTCCATTGTTCTCAGAAAAAAACCCAGCTAGTCTATTATAAACCCAACAATACACTTTTTGGAATGTGCAAAGGAAGCCTAAACCACAGAAAGTAGGCTGACCAAAACAATGAGACCAACAACTTTAGCCTCAACTTTGGTTAGTGCGAGGTCAAATCACGAGTCTATTAGCTTGATACAAAATAGTTTCGGGGGAGGGGTGCAGTCTTTACGAAATGTAATTTTTCTTACCCTGGCCGGCCTTTGAGTAAATTGTTGTTGCAGGAGATGTTGTTGCTCTTCAGGGCAGCCGTTGTGGTAGCAATGGAAATTGACACTCTCAGGATGGAAATGCTCTCGGGGAACGTTGGAACATCCCCCATGATGTGATCCGGCTCCACCACTGCCGCTAGGTGAATCACGGCAAAACACTGGAAAAAGACAAAGCCCGTCATTAACTCCATGGGTCACGACTCCATTAGGTGATAAGGCTTCATCATCATAATTATCTTTGGGAATAAGCTCCTCGATATGGACCATCATTACATATGCAACCTTGGCAAAGAAAGGCCCCTATTTCCTCCTCTTCTAATGTCTCAAGAACAATCCTTGTACTCCATTTATTCTGACACACCGTTAATTACGGTCAGGCATCGTATAACTAAATAAAAAAGCAACGGAGACGACCTGGAACACGGAAACATTCATGTTTCATTCATCCGCACCAAAGTTCCAAGGGTAAAGTAAAGTGGAGTAAACATTTATCGGGCATTTTAATTCCTCCAATAATTGGGTGAGCTCCGCTCTTGTGGAAAAGGCTTCAAGGTCTGGCTAGATCTCTAGGGCTACTTTTCCTCTCAAGTTACTTTTCCAGCTCTTCTTTTTCTCTCGCTTCGTTCTCATCTTATCGGCCTAATGCATACAGGATGCCCCTAGAATACTGATAGCGTGGAAACTCTGAGGAGAACCCAACGACAAAGAAGAACTACTTCCACTACTTCAGTAGAGTGAATGGGCCGATTCATCAATCAGGATTTGGCAGAGATTGGAAACTCCCAAGAAGGATAAGTAACACTGCCATTAGTTTTGCTGTCTCCTTCCCATGGATGTCACACCAACCAGTCAAAGACACTTATTCAAGCCCCCGTGTGACCTTCTCATGGTTCTAATGGACCAGAAACTTCGAACAGGAGCCATGTATCTCATTTGGCAAGAATAGGGCGTTATGAACGGAGAAAACAAGATGAATTTCCAGCCAACGTCCAACATCCCAAGCACCGAGTCGTAAAAAATGTCCGAAAGAACCAGACAGACAAGCTTTTGAGCTTTGGAAGAAGGTCAAGCCTTTGTGGTGTAAGTGGTTGTCGTCTACATTGCAAGTGTTTTCGATGGACCAGACTGATCCTAATGTATTATCCCGTAGATCCCAGAAAAACATGCAAGTGCCACAATGTTGGGTTCTTGGTCTCTTGGACTTGTGGTCGATCTGGTGTACGTATTGTCTGCATACCTTATGATAACTAACACTTTAGCAATTGACGTATAGGGAAGAACATTGTCCAGTGATTTCACCTGATCATGTTGAACGGAAATCTCATCCCCTCAAGCTCTTGAAGTTCTCGACGCTATTCGAGCACTTCTTTTTTGTAGTGGAATGTAATTGCAGTCGTCTTGAATAATGATGACCCCCGATAATAACAGCTTTGTGCCCTGATGGACCATTGAGACGTGACTAGGGACACTTGAGATCTCAAGTAGTAATGAAGTTGGCCCTATGAATAAAATCCCCCTTGGCCTTCAGATTAGTTCGAACGTAATGTTCATACAATTGAGCCTAATGGTAAATCCAGCAGATGCTCCAAATCGAGGTTTCTCCCTTTGGAAAAATTGGACCCAATTCTGATTGATCATTCATGGGGATCATTAGGGTGAGTCCTCGGACGCTATGATTAGGAGTCATTTGCACGTCAAACGAAGGAAAAAGGGCACGGAAATGAATGTGTGCGATATCCCCCCCATTCAGGCCATATGACGTGTTCACAGCTATCTTTAGGCCACCACCCTTTGGACAATCAAATGAATCCTAAAAGAGCAATTTGAGTACAAAGCAACCTTTTGCTGACATCGTTTGGTAAGGTGCGACGGATAGAGGTTATACTTGACTGGCCAGGATTTTTGTGAGTTGTCTTGGGATTTGTTAGTAATGTCGTAATGAAGCTTCATCATCCGCTTGACAAACAATGTCCTCGGACAAGAAGGGCCTATTCAGTGTGGCCTTATAAGCTCTCAGATCCTCTCTTGGGTTGGCTTCAAGTTCCAAGGTTCCAACTGTGTTTCACGTGTCTACGCCCAGAGTTGGGTCGTTAATCATTTCCGAAAAAAGAAGCGAGGAAAACCCCTTCAGAAGAGTTTGGGACATGGAACGAACGCAAATGGTTTCTCTCCCTCTTTCTCTCTGTCTCTTTGGCGACACTACTCATCATCACTTTTGAACAACCTGTTCTTAATCTCATTGAATCATTGTCCGTCCATTTTTCAAGCTCTATAATAACTACCTTCACATGGTGAGAAAAGGAGAAAACTTTAGACATCTTTGAAACGTGCTGCCATTTGTTTCAAACTGTTCCGAATTGAGAAAGTTTCCTGAACATTCCCGATCATTCTGACAAGAGGGCACTTTTTCCCGAATGCTAACTTTATCTACGGAAAGAAGTGAATACTGTACATTTCCGAAAATTAATTTCCCCCGAAACCTTTTTGGTAACATCAATGAATACACTTTTCACACTTACAGAACCAGCTTTTTTGCCTCCTTAGCAAGTAAGTAACCGACCTAAAGCCGCTCTTTCAAAGCATCATACGCAAGTTTTAAAGCTAGATCTAGGGAAAGTTTATAAATGATAGCAGTTCCTTCACCACTTACCGGCGTTCTGAGGAATTACGTCTGGCGAGTCCACCCCGCCATTCCGACCGATATCCCCTATCAAGACCTCATCTTCCAAAGATTGATTGAAGGAAATGTGAGTGGTGCTCGTCGTGGTCTTTGTGGCCAGAATGGTTCCATTGGTGGTGCACATGCTCGAAGCGCCATCTGTCGAGAGCGAAGAGGCTCGACGTAACCGGTTAGAAGCCGATGTGGTGGAACCGGTGTTAGAAGTTCGATTTTTCATCACCAGAGCAATGATCACAGCCAAGAGTACAAGGAGAAGTACAATCGAGATCAAAACACCAATTATTGGGAGGAGCCGCATGGGGTTATTCGATACTAATTCGGTGGTGGTGGCGGCCAATTGCTTTTCCGCTGCCTGGTTTTTCGTTGGAAAGAAAAGAACAGAGAGAAACGGTTGTCATTTGAATGGTACGAGTATTTACCGACAGGGAATGAATGGAATTTGGAATGAGATTTAATACCTGGAGTGTGAAGGTCTCGAATAGGGTCTTGTCCGATCGGCCTTTGGAGTTGGCCGCATAAATCTCGACAAAATATTCGGTTCCCGCACTCAGACCTCGGATGTGAAAGGCAGGCTTATTCGTGGTAATATTCAGGGTCATAGTCTTGGATCTCGCCTCGTAGACCTAAAGAATAGAAAGCGTACTCCATTTAATTATTGGATCTGGAATTCGGGAACAAAGCGTGTCTAGCGAGAGGGATTTTCTGCAGTTTTTTCGGAAGGCCTTTTTGTGAAAGAAAATTCAATTTACAGATAAGCAAATAAATATTTATGACCGCAAACTTTCTCAGCCTGACATTCATCCACTGAGAGCGTATCATCACTGGTGACATTTGGTCCGCTTGGCGGAAAGTAGTCAGATATTGAAAACTCGAATACCCCGCCTCGAGATCTGCTACTTTGGAGACTTGGTTGTTCCCACTAACAAACAAACAAACGGCACTCACTCACACCCAACCAAATTTACCAATACCAAGATGGGGAGACGGAAATTCCAAGTTCAACAACGGAACTTGTCTCTTTCCGGAGCAGCCATTTTTTTCTCTCTCTCTCTTGGGAGATGCTCACCGACGATATCGGAAATTGGAAATTCTTTAAATGAAACAAATGGGCCGGAGAACTGAATTGAAACAGGTGGCCAATCACCTGCCTACCAAAAAGAGGCTTCATTTTTTTTATTTATTTCTTGGACCTAATCATGTACTTTCACTAGCAATGGGTTAGTTGAAGAACCTCCTGAAAGGTCGACAGAGAGACTGAAGACTAATTTTCGTCAGTCTTCAAACATAACTTAACCTAACACAATAATTTCTTAGCTAAGCTCAAATATTCTCGAAACATGAAGAGAAATTACTTCTAAGATTAAAGCCGATTTTTTTGCAAAAAGTTTAAGGTGAGGATAGCTCTAAAATGAAGAGACTTTGTCCATGATTTGTCTCCTTCTATTAGCGAACTTTAAAGCTTCGATTCAATTTCCGTATTACATGCTGCAAAAATATTTGAGCCGTATTTCAAGAAAATACACCTCTTCTCACCAAGAAATTTTCACGTACGTATTACACACACTAGTTTTAAATGATAGAGGTTACTTTCTTATGATTCATCCACTAAATATCAACTTGAACAAAACTATCATTTTGCCTTGAAAAATGCCAATAATTGTTAGAAACAAGGTAAACTTGCCAAATATTGGTGTTATTTTCCCAAATAATTTTTGAAACATATTCCGTTTTGTCCAATTCAAAAGAGTCTTTTATTTAAATTGGATGAAATCAAGTTAAGAAGTACAATTCTCATTTTCAAGCTTTGAGGATCACGATTAGAGAAGCAGATTTTTTTTGACAAATAAACTCATTCCAAAATTGTCATTTTTACCGTTTCTGGTCGTGGAAAAATTTTTGGGCCTGCTTTTTTCAGGTTAAACTTTATTATCTACTGGTAGTTTTGTTTAGGTCGAAAATCAGGCTTAGAAGTCCATTTTGTCAAAAATGGGAAATCGAACGAAAAATGACAAAAACAATAAATAGGCACAAATAGTAAATGAACCTTTTTTAGGCATAATTTTTTTTTGCCAAAAATCTGTACCCTTGTCATGCCTCTCCGAAGAGTTCCAGAGTTGGCCTTTTCAAAATCTACCGTGTTCAATAACACTAGAAAATGATCCCTGGAATGCGTTCGCACAGTACATTCAAAAGGAGACGATGGTCGGGAAATGGGTTTCCCTGGGAACACTGAACACACCCTCAAGGGAGCAGACCCACAAGGTGATTTGAAACCTGATATTTACCTCCAAAATGAAGCTCTGTTCCAGACCCACACTGAATCCAGCTTGGCAGACAATGGTTAGGGACTCATATGTTTGGTTCAGAGTCGTGCAATTCTTGAGCTTTTCAGGTTTTCCTAAAATAAAAGAGAGAAAAAAGGAAATGAAATGAAGGGACGCACTTTCTTCCCTGCCCTGTAAACTGAAACCAGTCACTACACAGTATTCAGTCCTCTACCCACACCATTGGCAAAGGGGAACTAGTATTGGGAAACTCCCTGCTGAGTGTTTCAATGCTTTCTCAGGTGATTCCAAAGGCAAATGGGAAAGAAGAAAAAGGGGCCCTTGGTCGGAGGATCAAGGCTAAATTGATATGAAGCACCAATTCCAGTGAGATTTCAGCTGGAATGAATAGGCTCGCTCTGAATAACAATGAGCCAAAGAGCGTGCCCTTGAGGGTCAACCAGGTCCGCAAACGATAGTAGCACAATGGGAAATACATTTATTAAACATCTGTCACTCTCAATTACGTGTTTAGACTGCAGAAGCGAGAGCGATGATATACATTAGTGTACTCTGTATCAAGGATCTTCAATCGAAGGCCGTTTATGAGCCGAGCCTTTTCTGTGCTTGTTTGGGCAGGCTTGAGTCCTTCAGCTACAACCACATGTTGCATTTATTGTACTCAAACACTGGAAGACAATCTCCACGTTCCTTGAGGCCAAAGTAAACATTCCGACCAAAGAACAAAATTGGAAGCAAGTCCAAATTTCATCAGCCAATGCGTCAGGGTTGATGTCTCTAAGACTGGAATCGTGTGTGTAATCCAACTTAATCTCGTTTTACTCCAGAAAAAAGGGCAAAGAAGAAGGCCGAAATGGACAAGCCTTCAAAATAACATTTACGAGAAAAGTTTTTGGCGTTGTTAATTTCGTTAAGCCACGACCAAGACTGAGAAGGCGCAAAAGGCTCCGATTGAAACTTTTTCTAATCTTACGTTGGTTGGTTGGCTGGCATTTCGGGCTCTAGAGAGGGTGAGCTCAGTTTGGTTAAAGAAGAAAAAATCCCTTTGATAACCAAACTTGGGTGGTTCCTGGAACTCTTTCATCCTTAGTTGGTTGTGTTTTGGGCCAGGATAATTAACTCACCCGCGGGAACGATGTGATATACACATGGGTTATCCACTGTCTCTCCAACCTCGTTCTTTGCCAAGCACATGATGGTTCCAAAGTCCATTTGAGTCTGTGCCGTGTAGGTGAGAAGGCTTTGAAGGCCATGCTCAGAGAATTGGGCCCTCGGGATATCCACTCGATCGCTCGAGGTGTTCAAAGTCCATCGGAACTCAATATCAGTCCTTGGATTGGCATCCATTAGACATGACAGTTCGATTCTCTCTTGGAGAGAGGCACTAATCACCATGGCTTGTGGAACACCGTCACCCATAGGAGATAACGACGACGACGACGATGATGATGATGGCGATAATAAGGAGGATTGAGATGATCCAGAGGAAGTGGAAACACGGTTGCTATTGCGAACGCAAGATGGGATTGCTATGCAAAGAGAAAGAGAGGGAAACCGTTTATGGAGGTACAGTTCTAGCTCATACACGAGCCAAATATGATAAGGCCTCGCTGCTCGTTTGCTAGCCTGAAATGCAGTCTAGATTTGGAGTCGACATACACACCACTTTTAGTGGATGTGTATAGTCAAGATGAGGTGGTCATAAATCATGGAAATGTATCTGTGGAAAGCTCCTTCTCTTAAAGTGACTGTGAGTGAGTGCAAATCGAGGGGCTCGTTTTTTCGGAGATACGCGTCAGAAGGAAAAAAAAACCTCCATTCTTTGGCTGCGTTTTTCTTCTCATTTTCATAATTCATGGAAAAGAACAATGTGCAATGGAATGTTGCTCCATATTGAATGGAATTCCACTCCATTATTATTGTGTCACTAGCACCACCTTCAACCAAAGCCAACCAAAAGAGTTTTCCTCGCTGAGTAGGAAGTGCCATTAGTTGTGCAAACGCTTTGGATTCCACCCAATTTCCGACTTCCGACTCATCTCGCTAGGCATACAATAAAATTACTTAGAAACCCAGGAACGAAGAGGGGAGTATTTCAGATCTCGAGGACCAATTAGTTTTCTCATTGAAAATATAAGATCCATGCATCAAGGAACACTACGCACTCAAGCACTTGCCTTTGATCGCTCTTCAGTAAAGAGCTTTCGTAGATAGAGGAAAACTGAAGGGATGGAAAACTCAAAGTTTGGCTAAACTCCGAAAGTGAAAATATACCTTTTTCTAGAAGGTGAGAATGGATATTGGGCCTGGGTTGGTTGGTATGGCGAAAGTTGACGGGATGTAAGATAAATAAAAAGTTATATTTGATTTCAATTTTTGTTTCCTTCTTCAAGGCCAAGTGGAACGAACCACCACATGTGCCTCCAATAATGCAAAGAAAACTTTAGTATTGGGTACAAACTTTTTCTTTGGGGAGAGAGGAGGGTTTCAAAAGTTAGCCGGATTCTTGCGGAGTGGTTGCAATAAATATGAAAATCAATTGAAACCTTGGTAACTTTTGCCAAATCTCAACTTGAACAATTTCACAAGAAATGAAAAGTATTGGAGGGTCACAATGCTTTCTAATGACATTCATTGAGTTGGCGTTCAAGGTCAACTTTCATTAAGTTCCGGGCCAATTTCGTTTCCACTCCACGAAATGTTGTCGATGCTCTTCTTTTAGGCCTCTATGTACAAGGGACGATGTTGGCTCAAAATGTTTTTTAAAGAGGCAGTGAAAGATGAGACCTAAACAAACAAAATCCGAGGACATTATCCCCAAACAGTCAACGACTACGTTGTCCCCTTATTCTCCTTCTCTTCTTTCGGCCTTTTTCCCTCCCAAGGGGTAATCGCAGCCTTGATTGGCTTTGAGGATGCACTACCAACAAAGACCGTTTTGTTTTCTTGGCACTCTTCTCGT